>JAQFXU010005013.1:0-12379 GCA_034693705.1 Spatulosminthurus flaviceps | reverse complement strand
CCTCTTAAATTCACACGTACGCCACAGAATCGTCGTAAGTCACCCGAATTCACAGCAGTTAAATCCGGAAACTCTGAATTGATGTTAATCTTAGCCAAAGCAAGCTTCTTCCTACGATTAGCGTATTGACTAGGTAGCAGTATGCGAGACATGATGGAAATGAATAATAGTGTATGAATGAACACAAATATTTTGCACTTTTCACCCTTGTACGAACTGTAACTATCCCAATAAGCTTTTGACTTGAATTCGGTCAAGAAATGTGTATCCGTGTAATCACATTTGTATATTATAACTGGTTGAGTCGCGTTTCGGGGAAGCACCAAACAAGTACGATTTATTATCACCCACATCCTCAGCTTGTATATCCAACCCCTTAAAAAGATTTTCATATGCCTCTAGATTAGATATCGGTGTGCATGTATATACAAGATTGACTATTTTAAGTGTGTCTATGTAACCTTTATGTAATTAGCCATATGTGTGCATGAACGTACAAGAGTTGCTATTTTACGTGTATGTGCGTGTATACAGCTTTTATATACATTAACCATGGGTGCATGTACGTACAAAATCGACTATTTTTCATGTGATTGTATGCAGCCATTGGTGTGCATGAACGTACAAAAATCGACTATTTTTCATGTGATTGTATGCAGCCATTGGTGTGCATGTACGTACAAAATAGGCTATTTTACATGTGATTGCATGCAGCCATTGGTGTGCATGAACGTACAAAATCGACTATTATTCATGTGATTGTATGCAGCCATTGGTGTGCATGTACGTACAAAATCGGCTATTTTTCATGTGATTGTATGCAGCCATTTGTGTGCATGTACGTACAAAATCGGCTATTTTACATGTGACTATATGCAGCGGTAATATATATTAGCCATTTGTGTGCATGTACGTACAAAATCGGCTATTTTACATGTGACTATATGCAGTCTTTATGTATATTAGCCATTTGTGTGCATGTATGTACAATCACTATTGTGTATTTTTGAGCATTGTGTATGTACACAATGCTTTACCTATACAGCAGGTTTTTAACCATTGGATTAGTGCATGAAAGTGCAATATAGCAGAAATTGCTATGTCAGCATTTTTGGTGATTTTGTATGTTCACAATGTTAAACTATACAGCAGGTTTTTAACCATTGGATTAGTGCGGCAGGAACAGTAGCACGTATAGTGTATACACATACTACTTAGAACGACTTCCATTCCATAGAATTATTTAATGTCTCCTGGCGCACTAGTTAAATCAGACCTTTTGTTTCTCGATAAGATACCACGAGACAGATTGATGCCCCTTTCTCATCGGTTGTGACCGAGACAATGTTAATCAAATGAGTCTTGTTAACAACGAGACAGGGTTTTTTTTGTCCCGTCTTATCTTTACGAGAACGAAGAGGTGTGAGTTAAATTTATATTTTTTTTGGAGAACAGCAAGGATAATTTGATTCCGTACACATTCCGTTTCTCATCTCTCATTGAGAAATATTTATCCTCTCCGCATTTCTGAATGGATGTTGGCAATGGGAAAGGAGATGTACGAGTATAGTAATTAATATTATTCATAATAGATAAACATACAATTTTCATTGCAATCGTACATACTAGTTTTATTGGATGCACACCTTCAAGGGCAGGAGTGTAATTGACGGGCTAAAGTAGTACATATTACACAACTCCATCGTCAATCAATTCCTCCAACACCGCAGTTATCCGGGGCATAACAGCTGGATGAATATTTTTACATTTAGACATTGCAGTAAAAAATTCGCCCATATTTTCCATTGCATCACTTTTGCCTCCTCCACTAATTTCCACTTTTCTAACGGCATCATCCAAATTTTCCATTTCATCAGTATTCTTTAATATGACGTGTAATCCTAATGCCATGAGTCCACCCATAATCGTTGCTCTGCGATATCTTCTGTTGAATTCGTCCCAACTCCAGCCCGGTAAACATGGCACTTCAAATTTATTGCAAATGCTGGTAAAGGTATCATAATAGACATGTAACAGTGACTTCAAATGCTTTCGCCGCAAATCAGCTTGGCCGCTTGAGTACAAGGCGTAGACAAGATCATTCATAGGATCTGCTTCTCGGCTCAGCTGCAAATCAATAAAGATAACTTCCACGGGTTTTCCGGTCTTCTCATCATAGCGGAACATCATGTTGTTACTCCAACAGTCTCCGTGTAGAATTGTTTCCCATGGAACTGTGGATCAAATAAATCACCCCTTTACTAACAATAAACTGCAGTCTGGCCAATACGCCGACATTGCCCAATTTTTGACCAATTTGACAAGTTACCCTCATTTTCCACAATTGGGCCGGGCTTCTTCAAAACGTTGTCCTTCGTATGCCCCCTCTCATTTTGACCCATATCAAAGTCAAAGTACAGCCCTCCGACAGACTCATAAATAGTTTCATAGTACTCCAAAGCTTTTATCACATTTTCCCTGCCCTGAAAAAGTACTTTATTCGTGGCAATATTCGCTTTGACAAATGGCATAAAACCTTTCATAATTTCCCCGAATTTATTTTCCAGTGAGGGAAAATCTTGAACAAGACTTTCCAGTCCCTTTTTACATCTATAAGCCCACGAAATAGCATGGAGTTTGGCTTGGTTTTCAATAACTAATTTGTGGTGATTCAAATCAAATCCAAGGAAACGATCGCGAAGAACGAAAGGCCCATTTTCTGGTTTCCTCAAATCCGGCATAATAATACTGTTGTCCAATGGCTGCAGAGGTCGCCCTAGTTCTGCAAGAATGGCAGGAATATTCAAAATCAGTAAATTATTTCAGCTAATACAGTACAGTTAATACACAATACACACACCAACATTTGAACTTTATAAGCTACGTACGCTCTCTATCTTCACGTTTCACGTACTGGCCAAAAATGAATGGAGCGAAAGGTAAAGCAATTTTTCCATTCCCGAGGGACGAGTCAACGAATTTCTGAAGGGCGGGAATTACGGTGTTGTACATTCCAAGTTCAACTTCAAATATATTTCCGATTTCCATAAATTCCTGTCTGGATTCGTTCTCGGGGTAGCATTTGATAATAACTGAAATGGGTTTTTCAGGATCGGATTTTTTCCACATGTCGACACCCATCATGGCACAAGTGTATCCATCCCCCAAACTTGACCCGGCTTTGACCTCAAATTTCTCGATGGGATAACCCAAAGCCTTTTCTAAGAATTCTTTTGTTACACCTGAGTCTGCCATATTTTATTTAAAGTATTATTCCAGTTTCCTTGAAATTAATGCTTTTAAAATTCTAATAGCGGACAAAACTAATGTAGTGGACAAGATCCTCTGTTCTTCTCTCGACTAGAGCTTTTACTTGACTGGGAATTGTTTGTCAACTTGGACATTGAATGCTTGCATTCTTAATTGAGGTATGATTTTAGCACGCGGATCAAACATGTGTTGCAGTGTTTTTGCACATTTTCGTGCTCATGATTAGATAAAATAATTAATTATACCTTTGGGCCTGAAAAGATTAAGCCAGTTAAAATGATTGCTATTCTTGTTAGTTATATGCATTACGGAATGATCATAATGAATGTTTTATACACTCACTCAGATTTATTTGGCATTGAAACATTTGTCCACGTAAGCGAGTGCTTTTGGAACAAAAACTACAGGCTCTTTGTGTGTGCTAACGCATTATGTATGTAGCGTCCTCGTACTCCAAGGACTAATTTTTTCGTTCATTGTATCCAACGCACAGTTAGTTCTGGAAGCCTTTTCGCGGACATCTAAAGTATGGTAAAAAAATTAAGTATAGAAATAAATTTTCCCCACTCATTTATAAGAAGAACCATGGTAAACTGCATCTTGACCTAAAATTTAACCTCCATACAGTGTCATTTGTCATATTCTTGAATACATTAACTAAGTGTGGGATGTGTACAAGGTAAAAGTTGTACTTCGTACAGAAAATTATGGACTTTTTTTAGGCTATCGAAAATTCCACCCCTCCTGTCAAAGTTGTGGATGATCAAAGTTCTTCATTTTTCTAGGTATGTTTGGAAGGGATTTCGAGGTCTAATAATGAAAACGGAGGAATTACATTATTCTGTTTATTAATTGACTTGTCAAAGAATATACTCGTATCTAGCTATATCAACGATAATACAGACAATGGCTAGCCAGGGGTTCAGTCTACCCCCAATAAAGCACATACAAGGGATACAAGCGTATGTAATACGTAACTTTGACGAAATATCCAAAAATAACGTTTTTAACTTCACTTTTCACAAGATTTTGTAAACAATTTGTAATTAAATCTTACAATTAGTGTTACACTAACTTTTACCCAAAAATACATTTTCGCCATTTTTGAAAAAATTTGTCAAAAATCATTGTTTTCTCGAAATTTTCCAAGTACATAAGCCAAATTTTTGTGTGCATACACAAGTTACGTTGAAAATAAAATGGCAGGGAGGTACATGTAATGGCTTTGTACCCCCCGCTCATGACTTTGTCGTTTAGCGCCTCAATAAATGTAATATGTAACAATTTTCCTACTTCAATTTCAAGCTAATAAATGAGAATTTATTCACATACTAAAACTAAATCCGAAGGATTTTGACAATTACGGATCCTTGAATCATACGTCACGTACGTTACACCACCACTCATATAACCAGTAACCAATAAATTTCCCACAGAGCACCGCCCCACGTACAGCGGTCCATCTTGATTTTGACCAACGACCACCACTGAAGTAGAATTTCCACTCACTTCACTCCGAGTTTTCCAAATCAATTTTTTAGATTCCCTCCAAGCCCAAGTATGAGCCAAAATTTCTAAACCTTCCAACCCGGACTCCTGACCTTGAAAGGAAAACCAACAGTATTGGCCGTTGCTTTTACCCGGGTAGATATTTCCTGAGTGACTTGCTCTGCAAACGTAGTTATCATCCGAGTAATTCCTGGGAGCATCGATGATGAAAGCGCCCATGGCTTGGAGAGCATAGGCTTTCCCTTGGTCTCCAAAATATTTTGGAACACTGGATGATAAGATGTAATTGAGGGAGCAAGCTAAAAATAAGTACAATAACGATAATAATTATTTTTACAAGTGCATGAGTTTATTAAAGATCGGCAGGAGATTTGTGAATACAACTTACTCTCGTCCAGTGGAGCGGGGGATCCTATGGATGTAGTTGGAACAAACATGGGAGATGACGATGAGTTGGTCTTCCATTGAGTTGGGTTTCTTGTATTTAAAGTGTTATTAGGTATTTAAAGTTTTGTTTAAAAAAATGCGTCACACATGAAAAATACATAGAAGCCGAAAAATACTTACTGAACCGCTGCTAAAGCTAAATCCACCATTGTATGAAATTCTTCCTTCAACTTTGAAATGTATGAACTATAACAGTCAATTTTAGGGCTATGATAGCACAAAACACGGTCGATAGCCAAATCAACCACAGCCAGGTCGTACCAACACTGTTCCGTTGCTCCAAAAGGGCCATTTTGAATTTCATTCACGTCTAAGCTTTCAGCCTCATTTGGTAAGTAACAGCCACTTGGATCAATTGTATTGGAGTCACTTCGCGGGAAAAGATTGCAATGACTTCCTGGCGAACCCTCAGCATGTCCGATGTACTTGCAAGTCGTATTCCGAACTCTCTGCACATAATTGACCCGATTGATCCAGGCCTCTGTTCCATACATTTTTAGAACATCCCGCAAGTCTTTGTAATACCCACTCACATCTTCCTCCAAATCTTGCAAAAAAACTGTGGTGTATCCTCCCACAATCCCCGCTAACGTTACAAATGCTGTGACGAATGGAAATGTAAGTGTCTGCAAATCAAGCAAATTCTTTTGCCATGATTTTAGCAACATGAAAAAGCTTGCAAAAATAATTGACGAATTTTCCATTTCTTAATCTTTACTCCTAGCTTAACTAAATTTGCATAGTACTGAATCTTTTCAAAAAAATCTTATTGACGAATTTTCCATTTCTTAATCTTTACTCCTTGCTTAACTAAATTTGCATAGTACTGAATCTTTTCAAAAAAAAAGTTATTAACATGTGCTCAAATATTTACCTTAAACTGAGCCAATGGATTTGATTGGTCCTTCAAAATCACAACAATCCTCTGGAGTGATTCAAAGGCGGAATGAATTTGAAAGCGTCTGGTTTCAATTTCATGATTCACATTATTTGATGCCTCCAAATTCTTGCCCATGAGTGTCAACTCATGATTTATTTGCTGTAGCCCAAATCTAAAGAGAGCAGTATCAATTTTAAAATCCACCATTTTGTTTTCCAGCTCCTTAGTTGATACCATTGTTAATAACAGGTTGTCAATGATTTTTAAGGGGAATGTGATTTTATTGTAACGGATAATCCTCGATCCTATGCTAATAGCTGTTTTCCACTTAGCCACTTGCTCGTTGTAGTCATTTAAGGCTTTTAATTGGATGTCCAGCACCTGCTTTGATAGAATATCCGTATGTGGCCATTGGAGGTTTGGCAAGTCTTTTTTACTTAGTGAGGGTAAAGGTGTGGTTCTACCCGTCCTCACTCTATTACATCCTTGGGTGGTTTCCGGGAAGCCCAGAAACAGCACCGTAATTAAACATACAAATTTTAGTTGGGCGGAAAGGGACACCATTTTTATCGATGCACATGTAAGAACACACGATGCAAACACAACTTCATGGAGATCAAGTCTTAACCGATGCGATTCCAAAGGAAATTTGGATGAATGGAAGGGGATTTTAACCGATGCAAACAAAATTTTAACACATGCAAAGAAACTTTTAACAAGTTGTAAGCAAAAACTCAGCCGATTCAAGCAATTGAAGCCAACAAAGCAGAATTTTTGAACTGAGGGTATCATGCAATTCAATACCTGTGTTATTGCTTACACAAGGTTGTGGATTCTAGGTAAGTTCACGCGTTATGCAATGTAAATGCATACCATACAGTCGACCCGTTTAATAATGAGAATGTATTATTTACAATGATATAAAATAAAAGGGGTTATTTTTAGAGCAGCTCTACTCTAATACGAAATAATGTCGTTATGCATTGTTGCTCATACTCGAATAAGTTTCTCATGGAGGTTCACATGAGTCCCAGTCCCAGGTAACTCCCAGTTGAATTGATGTAGTGGAATATGTAGCACAAGCCGGTGGGATTTTAAGCGTATATCATATCCCATATGAATATTACGCTTTAAATTCCTCTGTATATATAATATCAAAGGTAAAAGGCCCACCTTCTACACCACCCTCAAGTATTAGATGAAAGATAAATATTAAACCAATTATTAATTCTGTAAATAATAAATAACTGTACATTTCATAATCCATTGCATTGAATACCGTGTAATTTCAGGATAGATAAGTACAGGCAGGTTCTCATCTACAAATGGAACAATGCAATTTTTCATGTGTGAATTTTATATGCTGTCGACTTTTATAAAGTGTACATAATTTGTTAACTAATTTACATTACAATTTTAATTACAAATAATAAAAGGAACAAAATAGTTCTCAAGGGTAACTATAAGATATTTTTAATAATGATATCGGATTGGCTTGCTAATTCTTCATGGGCATACCCTTTTTATCTGCCATTAGGAATAGGAATTACAGCATTAAGTATATAGAGTATACAGTGCTGAAATAAAAGTAAAAATAATTTTATAAAATGCCATGCTGGTGAAATTGTAAATGTGATGAAATTTTAAGGCGAAAGTGTATAATTTGAAGGGGGAATTTGGGTTCATTGTAAAAAATGTACAAGCAATTCGCTTAGGTGTTATTCCTTGACACTTTACCTAGCAAAGTAAATAAGAAATTTTAGTTCTATGGCAACGTGTGTTGAGATTTACTTTATTTGTGTCAATAGAAAGCAAAACCTAAATAAGTTATTGATTTAAATAATTATCATTAGAATTAACTAAACGTCAGATACACACAAAATTTTTGTCAGATGTCCAAGGAGATGACCCAAAGTTCAAAGTAGAAACTTTAAAATTTGCAAACTATATTTGAGTGATATTTTTGACTTTTCCCAATTAATAAAAGATGTGTCTTCCAGATGTATTTTTCCATGATTTTGTCAATTCGCCCATAAAGTAGTCCTGGAATATAAAGAAAAAAGTTCTACTAAATTTTTAAAAACTTTCTATACTATATTTTTTCAAACGGTGGGTGAGCTACCAATGTCTAATGATTGGAAGCATTGGAAAGAGATAAGGAGTAAGAATGAATGCAATGCAGAAGGTTGCAAGGCTGAGTGAGTGCATTTGAGTGGGAAGGGAAGACAAAAGCGAAGCTTTTCGTTAAGTACAGAATCCTGCCAAGTACTAAGGATAGACTCGATCGACTGGACTCTCTCACGATCAATTCCTCGTTCCAATACATTCTATATACATACGCACCCATTCTCCAATCGATATTTCCATTAATCAAACTCGACAAGTATACTCTTCGCTCTGGGCTAGAACCTGCATGCATGTGTATCACATCACAGCTTCCCTTCTCCACTCTACTCAGGCACAGTCAATTTACTCACATTCTCGGTGTAGCATGTATGGGGCACACTAATAATAATTCAATATTCAACACTAATAATATTTTTTTTGTTCCTACAAATCAAAGTCTAAATGTATTCACGAGGAAAGAGTAAAAGTACTTAAGTATCTATGAAGTATGAATATAATTTCATATCTCGGTTCACCCCATGCATGCTCATGTTTAAATTGCTTGCAAATGTTGCTGACAAAAATACAAAGGCCACCGAAATTTTCAAAAATTGAACGTTTTAATTTGGCTGTATGCTTTTCAAACTGTTTTTAGGAATAGGAAATGTTGGAAACGTACATTTATGCATTAGGAGTACACATTGAGTTAATTGAATTGAAATTGATGCGCCGTTTTTATATGGCCTTGTATGAGTGTTTGCTGATGCGAATTTCATAACTTAAATGATTAAAGTCAAAATGACGTTGTTATGTAATCTTAATTGGCAGTAAAATATTAATATGTAATGCAAACTGGAAAAGATTTTTGAATTATAGTATTTGACACTATATATGAAAAACTAAAATGGGTAAGTTCGGAGCGAATATAGACTAGAAAAAAACTTGTACTTACATAATAATGGCTCTATCAAGATGCATTGGACACATAAATAATATTCTAAACTAAATTACCTGTCCTCATTGTTAGCAATCTTCAATGCTTGTACACCGAGCTGCGTAAGGCATTCAAATGGTGCTTGTGTTGTGTATATGCTGTTTAACAATAGTAATTTGCTTAAAAAACAGAAAAATTTAAATTTCTAGCGGAGTTATACAAGTAACTGCATGCCCGTTGAAAGCATACGAATTCAAAGTGAAGTGGGTTCCAAAAATAACAGAAAAATTGTGTCGGTTGGGGCAGACCTTTAGTTGGAGAATTTCAAAGAATATTGTAAATTCAAACCGAAATTCCTGGAAATTCCGGATTGAAGTCGAAAATAGGAATAAGATTTAATATTTTTTAAATTCGCGCTGTAAGGCAATTCGTTCTAATAATTGTAAGTATCAACCTATACCTACTTTGATTTTCCTGCAGTAGTTGCCCACATGTGGAATACCAGTTTGAAAACCGTGGAAATTTAATATGAAGTTACCCATGATAAAAACAGCATGACAAAATCATGTGCATAGAATTCACCCAAGGCCACACTTTTTCAATTTAATTAATTCTCATATCTCAAGTGTAGTTCCATTAGCGCAGCTGCTGAGAGTCCTTCCCAACTGTTTGAAGGCAAGCATGATTAATAATTTGAAAACTATACAAATTTTTCCCGATTTCGTATTCATATTCATTTAATAACAATTATTAATTATAATTCCTTTATTTTTTTAAGTACAGAAATTCGATTAAAAATGGTGCAAGTATTGGATAAAAATTTTCTGGAGAAACTCCTGGGTCAAAAAATTTCCTCGCTAAAATTTTCCCAAGGATCAAAAAAGGGGGACAATGTGGCCGGAGCCTTGACAACAATCACAGTAGAAACTGCTACTGGTGAAGTCCTCCCAATAATTTTCAAATTCATTCCTCCCAACGACCCTACAGCGTTTTCCTTCCTCGTCAATTTCCGGATAATGGAAGTTGAAGGGGAATTTTACGGTCCAATTCTGGAAATTTTACGAAAATTGGCTCAACCCAAAAACATTCCGTTGCCATTTGCCAAATGTTACTTCACCTCCGACATGTACATCGCATTGGAAGACCTTCGTCCGCAAGGGTTTCGCATGGCGGATAAATACATGGGACTTAATCTTCAAGAAGCCTCCATGGTACTCTCAAGTCTCGGATCCTTCCACGCTTTAACCTACGCGCTACTTTTAACGGAAGGAGAAAATCAGTTTTTCCATAAAAATCCAATCCGAAAATTGTTATTGGATTTTCCATGGAAACCTCAAAAAATTGGGGAGGGTTATTTAAAAGTCATCGGGTTGTTTCGAGATACGATTCCTGTACTTGAAGAGAAAAATTCTACTTTGGCCCGAAAACTTGAGAAGCTCCTCCCAAATTTTTATCAACTATTTGATGGGATTTGGGCTCAAACTGGTGAGAAATATTTCCCGGTGATTTGCCACGGTGATTTTTGGATAAATAATTTCCTTTTTAAATACAACGAAAGCACTGGTGAGGCTGTGGAGGTTAAATTCATCGATTTGCAGCAAATTCATCGTGGGAATATTTTTGAGGAATTGATTTATTTTTTCTTGACAAGTACGACACCGAAATTTCGGGAGACAAATTTAAAACCATCTCTTGAGGCCTACTACAATGGTTTTTTGGAGACATTGGCTAAATTTGAAATTCCCACTCCCAAGGATTTTTCCTTTGAATTTTTAATGGAAAATTACCGATCAAATCTAAAAACCATGGCGGTTTATGCAGGGGGTGCCATTGCTTTCCAGCTCGGGTCTTCGGAGGAGGTTCAGACGAAATCATCCCGAGATACTGAGGACAACATTTTGGAGGAGGCTCAAACAAAATCAGCAAATCAGAATGAAGTTAAAATTTTGGAGGACGCACAGACACCATCGACTGTAAAAAGCGAGGATATTATTTTGAGAAGGTTTAAAGAGGAGGAATTGTCACCCCCGGAAAGCGCATACGACGATTTAGGATTATTCTGCCAAACGAATTTGAGGGGGGATGCGAGAGCTGTGGAGAGATTTGTGGACGTAATTACTGAATTGGATGAGTTGGGGGTTTTCGATGATTAATGAATAATTTTAGGAATTGAAACTGTAGCATAAAGATGTTTAGAGTAGCCGCAAATAAATTGCGTGACAAAAACGATGCTCAGGGGGCTCAAAGTCTATTATCAAATCAATGTCTATGCAAATCATA
This sequence comes from Spatulosminthurus flaviceps, assembly GCA_034693705.1. Lineage (NCBI taxonomy): Eukaryota > Metazoa > Arthropoda > Collembola > Symphypleona > Sminthuridae > Spatulosminthurus > Spatulosminthurus flaviceps. The sequence continues at coordinate 953 of JAQFXU010005013.1, read as the reverse complement.
TGCTAAACATGTAAACAATTCCTCCTTTGAAGTAACTGTATAATAGATACATGCGTATAAATGAGTTATGAAATGGGAAATAGTAATGATAACTTGCCCTTCCTTAAAATATTAGTGTATTTTGGCTGTATGAAACATGTGATACGGTCAAAGTGTATAAACCCTGACAGCCACTTCATAGGGCTAAGCGATAAGTATGTAAAATTCTGTTGTATAATTCTCCATGATAATATTTACCTTAGATAACAAAATAAATACAAAGAGAATATTACTTATCACGGCGACAAACTGCTCTTCAATAACAAAAGCTTTTCACTCAGCACTTTCATCTCTCATATGACTTCGAATAATTTTCTTGGAACTGTTTTTTTTGCTACAACAATAAAAGCACACGGAACTATCCAAAGCTCATACTACTCATACATTTCCACAGACGAGCTGTTTAGAGTTCATTTTCAAATTCTAAAGGAAACTACTTCAAGAATTAGCTATGGTAAGTGTTTTAATTTTCCCTAAGTCCATTTTAGATTTCCAGCCTTTTAATTCAAACTTTATGTTATTTTAAAATTAACTGACGCTTTTATTGCATTTAAGCCCAAGCTTGATATAAACCTTATTTTATTCAGCAAATTTTGAGAAGAATGTTTATTGAGTGTCTTTTTGAATTCGACTTATATTCTTAAAGGAAATTTTGGCTTCCTGAAGCCAATATTTTCTTTTTTCTTTACGGGAATATTGTAGAGCCAGTTAATTTGAAATGAACCCATAATTTTGAATGAGTAAAACAATAAAAATATAATTTGACCATTAAAGGCAAGTGTGGTAGAATTCAAAAAAGAAGAAATTGAAGCCTGGGTCAATGAGCCCATCGAATCCTTCTCATCAGGCCAAGGTACAAACAAAGGGGATAATGTAGCAAGTGAAATCCTTCGTATCCAAGTGAAAACCGTTTC
>JAQFXU010005012.1:0-12379 GCA_034693705.1 Spatulosminthurus flaviceps | reverse complement strand
ATTTATCTGAAATTTTCGGATAGGGTAGGATACGGATAGGATAATGAAATTATCCTATCCGTGAAGAGCCTTAGGGTATATGCAGTGAGAGATTGTAAAAATTGCCGGTCTCAGGTCAGCTCACTCATAACTAAAAAAACGGATTTTATACAATATTTCACCCATAGGCCTGACGTTTTTAAAATGCAAAAACGCCGTCACATAAAAAATTCATTTATTAATTTAACAACTTTTTTGTGCAACAATTTCGTGCTTGACATTTCTTCGGGCACACTTTTAGAGCCACTCGAGTAACTTTAACTTAACCTTTTACCTGTAACTTTTGAACTAATAATCGGAATGAAATGAAAACAATTCTTCATTTTTCGTTTTATTTGGAAAGGCCAAATTAGGTCCCAAAATTGTTAGCTGATTCTTGTTGGGGAAAAATCTGGGGTTCTTGGGAAAAAAATTTAATAATTATTGGAAAAAAATTAAATTCTTTGGCTTTTAAAAATTTTCCTCTAATTTGATGCTCTCTGAAAAATATAAAAAATCTTTGCTAAAGAAATTAGCACAGCATTTAAGTTATTTCAATCAGACTAAAAAAATTCTCATTGACCCAAAATCTAGTTTATCAAAAGTGTAAAATTATTTTTGTAAGGTTCAACGCCACCCCATTAATTTAGGAAAACTGTCTGGAATGAGAGTCCGGGTTGTTAAGTAAGATATGAATTTCTGAAAGGACGTATAATTAAAATTTCGCGCAGAAAATGTAGTTTACTATTTGCATTCACAATCCTTATGTTTCCCCTCCTGGTTTCTTAGAACCCAACTGTTAATTTGTTGATGCTGCCCCCAGGATCATTATATTTCCAAACAACTGGGCCTTGCAGAAAAAACTGTTTTGAACGGCGTGTAAGTAAAACAAATTAACTAACCAAGGGAATAATTAATTAAATGAGCTGCACCAACCGCGAAGATTAACTATATTTTCAATAAAAATGTCCTAATAAATCTTTAGGTGGAGAGAGAAAATTAAAATCAAAAATCATTTTCCTGAATAGGAATTCGCACTCATAAGTAAGCCTTGTAGCACGGCAATTATCAATTATTTGGGAATTTTTGTACAGTAAAATCTTTCGGGTACTCGGTTGGGGAGTGAACCAATTATTTTGTATTATATATTATAGAAATAATAAAATCAGGAATCCTGATAATTTTTATTACACCAGGACAATTTTTACAAAACTTTTACCCGAATATTTTCCATATATTTTTGCCAATTTCCACGAAACTTATTTTAAACAAATTATTTGCTTTACATCCACGCCGTTTATTAAACGCCATACTTTTTTGTTGAACCCTACTATGTGCAAGTGATAACTCAATGATTATCTGCGTGGCAATATACTAGGATTCAAAATATTCAAATCATAAATCGCCCAGGTTGTTGCTACGAGCCAACCTTGTTTCAGTTCCTATCCGTTTTTCAACTACCGCTTTACATCTCAATCAAGTTGCTAGAGCAGTGAGGTCTCAACAACGCTTACTGCTTCCCTCCAGTTGACGCAACTGGAATTGGGAAATGTACGCAAAGCAATGATTTGCAATTTGCACCTGTACTAACCGGAATATAACCTTTAACACATTTAGAAATATGTTGGCGTTGTGTCAACTTAAATCCAACGTCCTAATATGCACGTTTAAATATGTATATACTACATTTACATTCAATTTGAACACATTTTTCCAACAATAGTTCCGTTGGAATTTTTGTTAAAAACGAATTTTCCTTCCGTCAGAATAATATCTTCTGCTAATAAATAGTATTTTTATGGTAAAAAATACGGACTACTTAAATGTTGTCATAATTTTTTTTTTTTTTATTACATAAATAATAATCTCGACTGACTCACATCCTTTTTTATATTGGACTACTGGTAAAACATTGCTATGCTTTTTGTAACACCGCAAGATTTCCATTCCAACATAATTTATGTCATGACACACTACATATGAAGAATCAAGGGCAAGTGCTATAAAACGGTTGAGCAAAACAAGAGAATTATTACTATTACTTGTAGTTCCTTAAGTGAGGGTTGAGAATATTTGATGGAAAAAGTATGTATGTATATTTAAGGGTAACATTTTATTTACAAATTTCTCACTTCCTTATTATTTATTTATCCCGGATAAATACATCTGTACTATTCTAATTTTTTAGCACAAAATTAAGCCGAATATAAGCAAACAAAATTAATCTTGTTAATTAAAATTAATCATTATTCTTGAGCGATTGGAGAGTCTCATGCAAACATAAATCCATAATTTATCTGGTATTATTACTTTTTTATTTCTCACCATTTGACCATAGAAAAAATTACCATGTGCCGACAAACATGTGCAAATTGATTTCCAATACAAAACCCAATGACTTGACGATTTTCCTCCAATCATCCTAAAAAGCATGGGTGTAGCGAAAAACCTTTACCTTTTTTACTCAATACAAATTTAGTTACGCACGGCTGGGAAAATGGTTAGGTACATTTTATACGGCGTTGAGTCGCAACACAAAACTACAAAAGTAGGTTTTTTTCCATGAGATAATTTTGACAATTTTAGCATGAATTTGGACAGAGAAATTTTGTTACATGGGATAAGGGTAAAAGGATGCTTTACGTGGGTTTAAATATGACCCGAAACTCATCTTTGGGCACAGTCAAAATTCATAGGCGATTCAGATTTTTTGAGGTCAACTGAGAAATACAAAAGAGATTTTCGCAAATTATTCCTCCTTATTTTGATGAGTTCTACAAACCATGAGATACTTTCTCACATGTTCCATTGCATTCCGTTGGCCAGAACAAATAATTTCAAATTTTAGAAAAATGTGTTGAATATTGGTCTACCATTATTTTATCACACATGTTGGGTAAGTTTAATGTACAAGTTGTCAAAGTCGGCAACGAGAGTTGAAATACGGTTAATTTACATCAACACAAGCTCAAATTCTTCTAGCAACATTCAAAGTTAAATACATTTTTGAACTTGAAACTTAAGCTTTATGAATTTCTCTACAAATGTATGAAACCTGTGTACCGTTTAATCTGCTCTACAAGATTCCCTCAATTTTGCCATAGACGTGCCATAGACCCAATTTGTACTATGCGAAAGTACTGTAATATCTTTCGCAATTTAATTTAATTGTCGTTGAACTTATACAACTCTGAACCTGTCGTACTTACCTAGTGATATTTTGTTTTGACCGACTTATTATTGTTAGTCGTACAGTTACATTGTACAGCTATTTTTTCATTTTATCCTTGCTTTTTTAAATTTAATTTAAACTTATACGAATGTCTACACTGTCATCATCCAATTTCTGTCCTTTTGATTCAAATAATGAAATCATATGCGTTAAAATGAAATTTGTGATGGTTAAAAATAATTTATACACATTTTTAATTTGAACATTTCGATTATGTTCTACTTGCAATTTCTTCTTATTGGGATTCATTTCCAACGAATCAGAAAATTTTTTTAGCACAAGATATTTCCAAACATTTTTGTCTGACAAAATTGGTGATGACTCAACGCCGCTTTACAGACTTTATGACTTATTTTCATCAACCTTACTCACGTTTTGGTACTATAATAGGTAATATTTAATACTATAATCATTTATATAAATTATTTAAATATTCAATGTTACTTTAAACATTGTAAACATTATACTGAGTCAATAATGGCTACTTCTATTGAGAAGCAGTGTCAATAAAGTCTTTCTCTTGGTATTGCATAATTTTATTATTATTGATCTTGGACGCCTCTGATCTCAAATTTGTATGTCGCCTTAAAATGTGTTCCTAATAAATCTAGAATTCCAATGAAGTGACGGAAGAGATAATTTGTGAAAAAATATTTTGCTTAAAAATAGTCTTTCTTATATTTTTTGTAGCTATTAAAATTACTATTTACCTAATTTTGATACATTGTAATTTACCATTGCATATTTGAATTAGTGTGTCCCATTTTTTTCAAAACACAGCAGGTGTTTAACCAATCTACGCGTGAAGATATGAAAATTTTGTGCAAATAAAGTATCCGGCGTCCAAGTATTTCAAATCTGTTAGGCTCAAAAAGGAATTTAAAACTAATATTTTTTCGAATTTTTCTTTCTCGTACAAAATATGTCCAATATCCCATCGCATAGATTAGTCTTCTACCCCTACGGAATTTACAAGGAAAGGGATTTTTCCCGTTTGTGAATAAAGTTTAGGATATCTTTTAATTTTTATTAGTTCTATCCCGTAATCTTTATCATGCTGGAAAAACTTGTATGATCACAAGAAGTCAACTGTGCTTGGGCGATTCGAGAAAGAACGATTTTTAGCCAAGAAATCAAAATGTACATGCTTTTTTTCTATAATATATATATGAGCCAATATGAGTCCAGACATGAGTATTTTTGTAAAAGCCGAACGCCGGTATCAATTCATTACAAACTGTTCAAGTTATATGTATATCCGTCAATTGTCATTTGAAAAATACAAAATAAAAGCCCAAACGGAGTCGAGCTTTATCAACTTCTCTGACTCACTCAGCAATAATACTGTAGAGCAGACAAATAAATATTGCCGCAAAAATGAGATAAATCGGTACAAAAAAGCTTGGCAACATTTGAGTGATACAAACGCTTGTAAATCAGTTGATAATAGTTTGTTCTTTAACTACTAAATAAATATAAAAATTAACTTGGAGGTACATAAAATGCACAAATTAATCCCGAAAGGTTGGAAATTGTGTAACTTCAACGCCACCTAAAATATTTTCCATAATACTTCTTGGGCAATTCATAAGTCCAATTGAAGACAGATTGGAATAAGACAATTGAAAAACATGCCTAGATTTGCATAAGTGTTTGTAATTAAAGAAGTGGGAAAATGATTGATCGGGAAAAATAATATTACATTTATAAGCATTGTGCATCCACAGTTAGCTCAATATCTGACAAATGGAAAATATCCTGCCCTTCCTGTTGGACTTGGCATATTTGGAGGTAACTGTGTGATTTTCCCAGACCCCTCATGTTAATTTGATTTGGATGGGATATGTACTTACAAATGACTTTAATTACTCATTATGGTTTCAAAAGGCCGAAGGAAGATTCTTGTACATATTTCCCTTGCATACATAAACTGGGCCAAAAATAGTAGTTTAAAACAAGTTTCCTTCATAGTCCATAATAATTAATTTTTGACTTTCCTCACTATCAGTGGGTAGCGTCAAGGTGAGAACATTTTTAGCTTTAAATTATTTAATTTGATTTGGTCAAAGTGAGTTGCTTTTTCGGGACAATGGAACAAAATTTTCGTCATAAAATAAATTTTTCTATGCTCATAAATTCACATGGCTTGGTTGCATGAGCGAAATATTTTTTCAACTCACTCTTAGCTCGTATGTCTTTTATAGGGACAAAAAATGCCGTGTAAAAAACGAACCGAGAAAATTGATTTATTTTTTAACACATTAATTCAAACTAAAATGTGAAGAAAAATCAAAAATATTAACTCTCAAGTGCATTATGCAAAAATGCATTAGTTCATTTGGACAGGTGGGGAAAATTGTTTGACTTCAACGCCAATTAAAATGATATTCACATGAGCTCAAGGTAGAATAAATCAGATCACGTAGATCGAAGTCTCTTGTAATATGTCCAGAAACACGAAGGGCATCCAAACGATGAGCTATTTGACAAAACTATAAAGAAGTCACAAAAATTCCAAATTCCCAGAAAGTTTTTTCAGAGCAATAATTCAGAAATTATGGTTCGGCCAACTGTCATGAATTATATGGGAAAAACATTGATAATTCCTGCTTCAAGAAAAATACCAATTAACGTAATTTTCCCCCGATTTTGAAAGATTCTGGGTCACAACGTTTTAAAATCCAATAGTAATCTCTGCCAAAAAATTTACAATAATAATTGGAGTTTAATTCCGGACGATTGGACAAAATGTGGTCCAAAAAGCTAACTATAGTGACAAAATGTTTACAAAAGTGTCCTCGCTCATTCCAAGAACATACACACACATGTCACACATTGCAAAAATAAAGGGCAAAGTGTTCAAAATATAATCAATTCTAGTACAAACATAAGGAAGAAATGAACCAAGGAGAAATCTCATGGAACATATATTTTGCATATAGAACTGGAAAAAAAATAACGTCGTTCCACAGAGAGCGTCCTGGTTGAGCAGGTCCGATTAAGCGTTGGAAGAATTCTTGGTTACTTGCACTTTTTTTAACTCCATGTTTGCCTCACAATATTGAATTTCCAAAATCTACATAAGTCATCTCAAAGAAATAAGTCTCTCATAAGGATGTAATTTATTATTTCATAAGGGGAAAATTATAAATACTTGCGGGCGGCCTCACCGCCGTTTATAATTTTTCTAAATGCGGTCTCAAGATATAAAATGTAGATACATATCCCAACTTTTTGAACACTGCACTGGGGGAACAAAATTAGTAAAGAATTTTCCTGGAAAATACTTTAATGATTTTCCTCAATACCAGTGGGTAGTGTCAAATTGAGAAAATTTCGAGCTTTAAATTTTTTACACAGTAGTGTGATTCGGTCAAAGTGAGTTGCTTGAAAAATTCCTGACAATTTTGTTTACATGGCATCCTTTAAATTGCTCATATCTGCCCACAACAGCAAACTTACAAAAATACTTATTCGTAAAATATTACATGTTCACGGAGGATGTAAATGTTTGTTATTTACGTAAGGACTTAACAATTGATGCTCTGCGATTTTATATACTTCATGAATCGTTTAACCTTGGTGAATTTGGTGTCGAATAAGTCAAAGGGCACCCTCCGTCCGTGGTTGTAAATTATTTAATACATAATTTAAAATGTTTGAAAACTCTGAAAGTAAATTTTTTCAGCTTTTCTAATGTTGCGACAGAATATAATGTGTGCGTTAAGATACCAAAGAAATAAAATTAGGAAACATACCAATGCTTACTTAATGGAGAAACCAGTGGTGCTATTTACATATTCGTATAACGTCGACTAAAGTGCAAAAGGGGCTATATGCAGAAATCACTTATACGGGAATTAGCGTGCATTACCATGCATAAGCGATAATTGCGTATAGCCTCTTTTGAACTTTAGAGACAATGTACTGACTGGCGTTTTTGCCATTTTTGCGAAAAAAATTTTCTACCAAAATTACTTGCTTGGAATTTGGGAACATATTAGACAGTGAGTGCCATTTTTTACCTATCTCCCATACAAAACTTGTAGCACTTAAGTTTTATACGGGAGTTACGTATGTGGTTGCGCTAATTGCATGTTACTTGCCCAAAACTTTTCCCTGTGTAAAATGTCACCATTCCACGGAAAGAATGATCAGATCCATGGCGTGTAAATATAACAATAATAATTATTTCAGTTTAACTTGGGCGTGATCCCAGATATTTTTTGGCAAAGGATACTTAGGTAACTTAGGGCATAATGCCAATGCATGTAGGAAAAGATGCCGTTGTTGGTAGTGATGCTATCTGTGGGGCATGATGCCGCTGTCTTTGTCATGACAGGGGCATGATGCCCAATGTATTTGGGCATCATGCCCCAACGATGGCAACAGTTGGGCGTCGTGCCCCTGCCATGGCAAAGACAGCGGCGCCATGCTTCACAGACAGCAACTACCAACAACGACCATTTCCGACATTGACATCATGCCCCAAGTAACCTTAAAGGGGAATAATATTTTGGCCTACCGTACTCGTAGTCATATGCTGCTACATGAAAATCTGGAAAATGAAACATTATAATTATTTGTCCTATAGTCATCCTTTTGGTAGCTCATACAAAATTGATTTACTTATTCATATGGATTTCTAATCTATTAAAAATCGCTGAATGAGTGTATTTTTAGTTTCGCAGTTTCTACGTTTCACCCCTGAGGATTTGTACTTCTTCTGAACAGACTCGTTCAACGTGAACGCGTCTGAGTACAGCGAATTGAATGAGTGGCGTGAAAATTATGCAGTCAAAATGTTAATGTCCATGCAAAGGAGGCTAACATTATCAAAATTACGCGAAACCAGGGTTTCATATCATTTGACTTTATTTACGTTTTATTCCTGATTCAGTACAATAAGACTGGTCTCCCATGAGTAAAACGGTCGCTAAAGTGTATTTTACAACTAATAATTTAGTTGGAGAACACTTAAAATGAATTCATAATCGTCCTCAGTGGACCCATGGACAGTTCTTAGGATCTCGTATTATCCGGAAAGTTTGTAGCTACAAGTTGCATTCCATGTAATAATTCCATTGTATTTCTGTTACTCCATGTGAAAGGTCACGATATGCAATAATCCGGCTATGTAAGTAACTCAAGGCTAAGATTGGTGGCAGTCAGGATTTCTTGTTTCCTAGGCAAAGCTCCATCCGTTTTTTAAAGATGTTAGGAAAAAAGCGAATTGATTTTTATTCTTGAAATTATTTCGATCGAAAGTGAAGAAAAATTATTTTTTTCTTTATTTTCTTCAATTCCTTTTCCTTCGCCTATTTTCACAGCCAGCTTTCGGATTTTACTGAAAGTTACTTCCAGAATGTCCAGTTTTCCTATCCAGGAAGATGTTTTCTCCAAAATTGCATGGCTGCACTGGATTCAGCGCTAAAAACTGCCCATACCGCCTAACCTTTCATGGAACCCCACTTCCAGTTATAAATTAATAATTTTACGGAAAAAGGCAGAGCAACTTTTGAAAGATGTTGCTTGCTCACCATCTTTGTAATTTTTGTACGAATTTTCTGAATTTCACAAGAATTTCAAAGTTTCCTGGGGTTTTAATTCAGACAATCAATTTGGGTCTGATCGGATAAATCCAACATTAAATGTTGAATTGCAACTCATGACGTTTGGCAGCTTGGGTCCCTTATAGTTTACATTTCAGGGGCCACTACCCTTCCGTATATTATATTATCTAATTAATAAATATTTACTCATAGTATATTATATTATCAAATTAATAATATTATCGCATTATTGTACATTATGTAATGAACAAGTATTGGATTTGAAACGTCATACTTGCTTTAAAGGTTTTTGGTTAGGTCACAATAAAGATAAACCGGAATAGGAGGATAGCAGCAAGGAGTATGATAAGGGACAAAAATACAACTCTTTTATCGCTAGAAATACGCGAATCAAGAGGGAGCATAAATCATTTTGACGAAACATAATCTATAGAGTTTCTATGTTTAGGATTAAAATTACGCGCACTCATGAATATAAAGGAGTGATGGCCGGAAAAAATGTGGCCAATAGTTTCCACCCCCATGCAAACACCGCCTGAAATTTTTAATTTAAAATTATCATCTACATTATGACAATGGGACACTTGGAAATAATCGAGAATTTAGGAAGCGAAAGGTTTTCCATCCGTTTGGCCAAGTACAGAAGCTTTTATACTTAAAATATTAATAACTTCATACTCATAAAAATATTTTCCGAAAATGTAAATTTTTGCTCCAGCTATAATAAAAAGCAACATATTTACATACAAATTTGTATAACACTTCAGTCAGCCATACATGATTTTGACAAATCTTCTTTTCTTACAGTTGAGTGCATAGAAAAACGCCTCGGAAAGTTTCCTACCTCCATCGCGTTCCTTTATTGGCGGGTTTATTCACTTCATGTTAATTAGGGAGTGGCCCTTAAAAATAAATCACCTAGCGAATTTCTTGCAAGTCAAATTTCCGGACATACAAGTGATTTTATTTTTGTAGGGAAAAAAGGTCAAGAATGAGGTTTTTAAATACATAAAACTATCTACAAGATTTATTAACATCTTCTCAGTCAGAGACGCTCTCGATCGGATTTTTGCCCAAAAATGGTAAATATTTCAGGGACAAAACAAGCCTTAAGTCCTGAATAATTATTGAACTGCTCAATGCAGGGATTTTGCCAAACAAGAAAAATAGAAAGATAATAATTATTCAAATGACTTGAGAAAACAATTTTCCTGATCTTTGGCATTTTAATTCCAAAAAATGGCTTACGTATATAAAAAAAACATGATGCGCGTTTTGGAAAAACCATTTTTTCACTTATAAACCAAACTTTTTCAGATTGCCAGGGTTTGTAGAAATATTTTTGATGACCCGTCTTTAATAATAATGTCGACGTATTTGTTTATTCAGTATAAGTTATTAACTTGGAGAAACGTATATATTATTCAGGTATGCAAATGGCCAGTAACATTTTAGAATGGTTTTTTTCCTTTGTAATCCTAAAAACAACATTCAAATCCCATTTAGATAATTTAGGCTTTTTGGGAGAATGTCTCAATTTTGTTTGTGGACCTTTTTTTAGTGCCGGCAAAAAGCGTTAATTCGATTGCAAAATTAACAAGGGAAATAATGTTAAATAAGTATACAAAGTGAGTCAGACAAGCTTTTGGGTGCACACCATTTTTCCACAAATTTAACGATGACGATTTGTATAGTAAACAAAATTTTCTTAGATTCATTGACACTTAATTGTGTATTCAAGCCTACCTGGGAAATAATTATCTTGTGGAAATAAAAGCAAGATTTAAGGGAATGAATAAATTTGAATGTGAAATAATAATTATACGTAAAATAACCTCATAATTTAAAATGTAAAAAATTTACTATGGGAAAATTTTCGAGATCCAAAATAATTTTGTCCAAATCACTTTCACCATTTCTGATTTTTTATGCTTTTGGGCGTAACCTTAATCTCCTAATATCAAGAAAGGAATACAAAAATTTGATTTATTCTTTAAATCAATCTCCGTAAATTACGGAATTTAAGTTCATTCAAATGATATATCGACAAAAATTTGCAAAAACTCCCAAACATTTTTAAATTCCAATCGGACACGTGGTACAAATATTCCTAAATGAAATGAAAAATCCACCCCTAGTCGGAAAAAATTCATTGTGACAATTTTTCCATGAGCAGAAATTTATATTATCCGAAAAAAGCCTTGTATTTAATAACTCAATCAATTGTTCTGGGAAATTCCAGCCTTTGTGCCATGATTTGTATTTCTAAACTTATGCATTTTAGCTCGAGCTAAAAAATGCACGAACATATTTCCTTACACAAGTCCACAATATTTTATCCCAAGGTGTGATCCCAAGGTTCCACAATTGAATGCTTATGTAAACAAGGAAATTTCAATGCACTTAAATTTTACTTCCAAAGCAGAAAGGATTGAAATCTGAAAGTATGGAATCAAAACTTGCACAAATAGTTTAAATCCATTGAGTTTCCTTTTTTAGCCAAACAAATTGCACCCAATTTTTAAATTGTCAGGTCTGACCTCAATTTTTTTTTAAAATGCTACATTCTCGAATAATAAGCTATCAAAGGACCAAAAGAGCAATTGCTATCTCCAGAAAATTTTGTCCATGAGAATGGAACATGTCTACGTTGGAAATCCGAGGGCTGAACGTGGACTAAATTGGGTAAACGGAGAGGAAGAGAAATTGTAGGGTTGCGCTGTGTCCAAACACAGTTGGCAGGGCTGGCTATTCTTAAAACTTGACACAAAGTATACTATTCATGTATTTAATTTACCAGAAGCATTTTTATAATCCCATCGCTCTGGCTTGGTGTACGTACTAATTAGTGACATTTAGAAAAAGCGAACTGATGCCTTAGCCACTGCGAACCAATACCTTAACAAAGAAATTTTTTCCCTCATCCCCATCATTGGCAAGATACTCAAAATTCATTGTCATCTGTCATATTCAGACGAATACGTAGAATATACTCACAATCAGGTTATTTATTCCTCAGTGTGACGTGGCTCAAGTTGAGACGGTTGGATTTTTCTTATGGATCAAAAAATGCAATTCCACATTTTGAGTCCCAAATGACGTACTTAGGGAAAGGGCATAATCCATCAAATTTGCCAACTTGTAAAATTTTCGAAACGAGACTGAAATTTTAAAAGGAAGAACAGAACTTGTATTTAAACAAAGTTTGTTCAATTTTGAAAAGTCCGTTCAAATTATGATTTGTAAGAATTAATTAATTATCAAATTATCAAAATAAGAATAAATGATTTGGTAAGAATCAAATTTGTCATAATTTTATATTATTAACAAATTTTCCTCGCATAAAATGCATCTTGCAAGTTCAAAAGTTACAATTATTTTTTCACCGCTCAGCCGCTTCCACATTTATTACCAGTTTAAAAGGCAATGCCTTGATGCTGTAGCTTAGAAAATGTTTGGAAATTCAAAATCAATAGTGGTGTAAGGGTAAATCTATGATTTACCCTTACCCCTGTACTATGCCACCACCCACTGTACACCTAAGTCTAAACTACAT
>JAQFXU010005011.1:0-12387 GCA_034693705.1 Spatulosminthurus flaviceps | reverse complement strand
TTCTAAAGTTGATGATTTTGTATTTTGGCCAAAACGCGAAGTTCCGTTTTAAGCCGATTTGGACATAGTGTGCAATGCTAGAAATTTATACTAAATAAGGGCAGAAAAAAATTCTTCGCGGCCATGTTTGCACCCCCCGCTCCGGAGGACCTTCCGGGCCTCTGTTTATTTGTAGAAGAATTCTTTAGAAATGTAATTTTTCCTCTTTGGATTGGATTCCAGTCAAATTGCCCTGATGGACTTCGCTGCTGTGTGGAAAGGCCACCACCCCCACCCCAGTACATGACTAACCAGAGTTATTATACTGGAAATCCCGGGTATCCCCCATGGGGTCGTCCTCCTCCACCGGGGTGGGGTCCACCCCCTCAATATTACCGACCAGGCCCAGAGAGACCCCCACCCGACTCTCAACAAAATAGTTCACCGGAAGAGGTTTGTGAAAGTTTTTCATTCTTGTAATTTAACTTGTTTTAAAAATTAAATTTCACCTACTGCTCTCGATCACAATGCCCTCCATTCTTACAAGATGACACCATAGGATTATTCATTGCTTTATGTGATTACTCAGTCAGACTGTACATATATTCATACTGCATACAGTCAATAAGGCGTATACTGGTGTATTACAGGTTTGATTGTATTAAATTTGACATTTAGAATGGAAACATAAAAGGAAATTTGAATTCTTTTGAGAGATGTATGATTGAATCACAGAAAGGAATTAGTTAGTTTAAATACCTTCGTGTAAATTTTCTATGGTTACAGATAGCTAATTCATAAATAGCTTTTGGTGGAATTTTCCCAACGCATTCTATTATATTTTTATTGTGAAGGGTTTATATTTAACTGACTGACTGAGCAACAGTGTGTGAGAAACATGTGTTATTTACATGGATGGAATATTATAAGTTGTACTGTTTCTCACTCACTCCTTATTATATTTCCTTTCACATCCAATGCAAACTCCTCACTTAAAAGTTTCCTGTTCAAAATCTATTGTTTGTTACATTTGAACTAAAATTAGTTTGAGGGTACTAAATGTGTAACGGAATCAGACGCCTGAGCATAACTTTGTGTATCTATGTTTTACTGTTGTAGAAAGGAGCAGGTGTATTTTAGTAGATTTATTACTTGTACACGTACTGTATTATGGATAAGAATAAGAATAATTGTTGTGGCCAGTACATTTATGATTTCGTACGGGAAGGATGAAAAAATTAATGAGGTGGGCCATGGCCATGTCGAGTCATGAGGAAGTTACTTAAACATTGCGTAATCTTTAGACTTTAGACTGTGTATTTACAAGTGGATGAATGCATGCACTGATGATATTTTTGGGGTGGTGGTTTTTTCTCTTTAGACTCCGGCATCTATGCGTCCACCTGAGTTAATGCGTCCCGCATCAAGTAGTCCGACTCCTACGGAGCCTTCAAATGATGAAGATAGTGAGGAAGCGGAATCGACGGTAAATAAACAAAATGAGCCTATTGAAGATGATGAGGAAGACGAAGCACACTTACCTGAAATCTTGACGAAAGATGATGTTCCCGTTGTTCCTACAACTTCCCGTAACCACTGAACTAATTTTTGTTGTAGGCGTAATGTAATGTATTGTAACCATGGGCATATTTTAATTTTTGAGTTACTTTCTACAATGCGCGTGTGTGTGTAATTTTTATTAATAGCTCCTGTGAAACAATGCCCTGGTATCTGTACTGCTGCTAGGATGACAGTCCATTGTGATGGAGTTTTAAATGTCCCGAATATATGTCAGAAGAATTTGAAATGTTGTGTTGATCCGGATAAATTTGACTTTCGGAATCCACCTCCGGAACTTATCATTATGAATACTTCGGAGAGGCCGAATTTGGATATTGTGGATGATGAGATTGAGGATGCAAAGACAACTACGACGACAACTACGGTGAGAACTACAACAACGACTACGTCGGCTCCCACGACCGTTACAACAACTGCGACTACGGAAAAAACGGAGGAGGAGGAGGAGTATGAGGAGGAGGATGAAACTCCTCCGAAGGATGCCAAACTTTGTGAGGGGAAGTGCATGTCACCGTTCCTGTCCACAATTTTTTGTGATCATGTTGAGCGGGATTCGTGGTGTCGACGAGGTCACATTTGCTGCATGTCCTCTCCTGCACAGAATAGTGAGCCACAGGTGAGAGATTTTCCCAACATTTAAATTTAATCAAAATTTTTGTCGGAGAAAATGTCGGAGAATGGAAGTTAAATGCGGATAAAGTAGAAACATATATTTTTATATTTTATAGGCACCTCGTCCAGTCCCACCACCAATGCAACGTCATCCGGCACCAACCCCCCAAACAATTCAAAAATGCCCAGCTTATTGTCTGCCAGGAAGCTTGTACTCAGTTTGTGCAAAAGTGTTGCCTCATGAATGTGCAGATGGATTCTTTTGCTGCGTGTCTCCTCCTCCGCCACCACCAACAATGCCCCCACAAATGCCTCCACAAATGAGTCAACAGTATCCACAGAATAGACCGATGATGTCAATGTCACATAATGGTAGACCATGGCAACAGCAAGGCCCAATGGGTCCTCCACCTCATCAGTACATGCAGATGGCCCCACATAGGACGAACCCTCCTCCTCCTCCTACAACAACCACCACGACTGAAGCATATTATGACGAGGAGGAGGAGACAAGTTTTGAGGTCAAGGAAGAAAAGCTTTTACCTTGCCCGGGATCCTGTATCTCCTCCATGTTTTATTTTACGTGCTTCCGTAAGTGATTTAAATTTTTAATTTTCAAATATTAGTTTTATTCAAGCAGGTTTTTATTATAATTTAATGATTTCTTTTTACAGGCAATGCAGAAATGACGGACTTATTCTCCTGTTCCAAGCCAAACACAAAATGTTGTGCACCGAAAACAGCCCTAAAAGAGCATTTGGATGCAATTAATGTGACCACCCCTGCTCCAGTGATAGCCACTACGGCCAAACCCCCCGAAAACAAAGTCATTAACAATCAACAAGGGCTTCATGGTCCAGGAAGCAATTCTTTCAATGCACCATTAAACCCTTATGTGAGCAGTGCAGGCCCAAACCAACCCCCAATGGGTTACACAAACTTCCCCCCAAGTCCAATGCATCATCAAGTACCACAATCTATCCCAAGCATTATTCAGCCACAGCCTTCCATGCCCTCGGTTACTCAGACCCCTTACTTTTCCTTCCCTCCACCCCCACCTCAACCCCAACCTCCCAAACAACAAACAGTGATGCCCCAAATTCCATCTGGTCCAGTCCCACCTAATAACATGAATTTGGTGCCATCACAACAGTCTCCTCCACCACCGCCACCTGGTGTGGCGCTCATTCCCTCACCAAATATTCTGCCGCAGCAGAAACCTTCCACACGACTGCCTATTAATAGGTACGTTTGTGGGGTCAAAGGTCATAGCGGGACTAATCGAGTGAAGCGAGTCGTTGGTGGGGAGGACTCCCTTCCCGGAGAATGGTGCTGGCAAGTGGCACTCATCAATAGTCTTAATCAGTATTTGTGCGGAGGGGCACTTATCGGAACCCAATGGGTCCTTACTGCAGCTCATTGTGTTACCAAGTAAGCATTATTTTTTTAAGGTCTTGGAAAATTCTAAGCCCATGGTTTTTTATGAAAAAGTTTTCAGTTATAAATTCATGACTTTTACCCTAGTCGTTCTTGTAACAAGTATGGTCTCACTAATATTGAGGTGATTAGCCTATTAGTAGGGGCACGTGGATTCCAGAATTTTTTGAATCATTTCGATAACGTTTCAAATTATCGAAGAACATGTTAAATTACATAATAATAGCGACCATTCGAGGTTCTTATAGAATAGCGTATAACCATTTGTATAACTGAAAACAGTTATTGCGTAGCTGTAAAATCCACTGAACATAACATTTTACACAGAAAAATGAATCTTTGTACTGTGTCGTAAGTCAAATACCAATATGGTATCAGTGAAATAATCTTTCTCTGTCTTCAACTAATAAATTTTTTCTAAGTTTATTCATAAAAAATAAGTAGAATTTTTTAATTACTATGATGAATGTTCCTTTTTTCAGTATTGTCAGATCCGGCGATGCAATTTATGTTCGTGTGGGTGACCATGACTTGACCTCTAAGTATGGTTCTCCTGGAGCTCAGACCTTGAGAGTGGCCACTACCTACATCCATCATAATCACAATTCACAAACTTTAGACAACGACATTGCGCTACTTAAATTACAAGGGCAAGCTGCTCTCAAAGAAGGAGTATGTCTTGTCTGCTTGCCCGCCCGAGGTTCCGCAAAGGAAACACCAGGAAAGCGATGTACCGTCACCGGCTATGGCTACATGGGAGAAAGCAAGTTTTCAAGGATTTTATTTTAAAAAATTTCCCTAATCTCATTCATTTTCTGCCAAATTCTTAACATTATCAAGTCAAATAACAATGATATTTTTTTTTAATTAAATAGGTGGACCCATTCCATTGCGAGTGAGAGAAGCCATCCTGCCCATTGTATCCGAGGCGGAGTGCGTCCGGAAGGTGAATGCAGTGACGGAGAAAGTGTTTGTCCTACCCGCAAGTAGTTTCTGTGCTGGTGGGGAATATAAAAATGATGCTTGTCAGGGAGATGGTGGAGGTCCTTTAGTATGTCAAGATGAGGGCTTCTATGAACTGACTGGTCTTGTCAGTTGGGGTTTCGGTTGTGGACGTGAAAATGTCCCAGGGGTTTATGTCAAAGTTAGTTCTTTCATAGGTTGGATTAATCAGATTATAAGTGTCAATAATTAACGATGGCTATAGATTTTATATATTTTCACATGAAACAAAAAAGTATTTAATATTATTTATTTATTGACGTTTTTATTTAAAATAAAATCAAAAAAACTTCAAGCTATAAACTCAATCTCACACACAGAAATTATACATCAAATAACAACAAATCTTTATGCTATTTTAAATCCCCTACCAAGGTCATAAAAAATTCAAAGAAAATGCTTAAATATCAACCTTTCTGTGCCAAGAAGGTATGTACAAGCTAAAAAATAGACTACTCAAACACATGAAATCGTTTACAAAACAAAGAACACATTTTGTATCATGTGCTCTTGTGCGTATACATGTCTTTTACAACTTTTTAACCTACCATAAAGTTTACATCTATATACAATACCATATCCTATATAGTATGCATTATATACTGAAAATATAAACCCAGTGTATAGTATTTCCCCCTTTGGCGCACATAGTTATAGTAATAAAAATTCTCCAGAAGAGAACTAACTATACATACAAAGCCGTATTTGTACAAACACATATGTAGAAAGGATGCCCATTCCCTGAAGAATTCATTATAATAAAGAGAGGAAATATCTATCATTTCAATTCTATGGGACATATGTGTCAGGAATTTTTAAAATATCCTTTCAGTTGGGGGTAGTGGAAAGAATTTCTTCCATACACCTATCATATAGTACAAGGAATATACATGAGGATAATAGGAAAAAGCGATTTATCTCGTTTTAGCTCAAGTAAATTCTAAATGCTCATGCCAATAATAATCCCAACTGTGTCTGTATACACACATCCCTTATTAATCTGTACACCCATAATTTACATAACAAAGTATACAAACTCTGCATCACCAGGGAAAAAATAGGAAAGAATCTACAAATGATCATACAAAACCAATAATTCTTCTGTCGTTTCTATTACATAGGGATTTTTTGCGACGACATCGCATTGCCTATAACCTTGCAAGAATCATTTAAAATTCATCATCCTCTTAACCAATTAACCCTCACTAATCTACATACTTTACAGAGAAATTTATCCTAGGAATTTCCTTAACATGGTGATAAGAAGTAAAATCAGACAGATGCATCTTTTCAGTCGGAATTCCCCAATTTACTAAAACTAAATGTTTTTTTCAAATACGGAGGAAATTTCAGTATCATAATAACAAAAAGGTTGTGCGTATGTCTGTCGATGTTTTCATTGAGTTAATTTTAAAGGCATTCACTTTGCAGGAGTTGAGGAAAGTATCTCATTTATTTGGAGAAAATAATTAGCTTAATGTGGGACGTATTAATCAGAGATCCGAAAATATTTGCCGACTATACTAAATTTTCTGTGCTTTAATTACTTCAAGGCGTTAAAATTGCTCTAGCGGATTCGTTCACCTTGTTTCACAACTTCAAACGGCTTAGAAATTAAGATTTACAAAAATAGAATTCGCTTTACTCACATGGAACCGGTTTCTTCCGTAGTTTTTTTGTCTTATTCATAATGCTTTGCAATTGCAATGTTTAGCAACCGGTTTCAATGTGAGTGATCGTGAACGGACGAAACATACATACATTTAGTATACGTGAGCACAGCTTTACATAGACCTTTTACATCGAGGATATGAAGTTCAATTTAGACTTTGAAGCTATGAGGTGACGAAATTTTTTCAGCTGAAGCGTAAATGCTGAAAAGCTTTCAGGGTTAATAAAAACTGGCATGGATTTTTATTAATTTATATGTACTGAAGTAATTTGAAATAGTATGCGCACGTATGTTTAACCAAATATTTATCGTTAAGTTAAAATCCTGCGATACTTTCCTGTCACTATCCGTTCACAAAACGGGCATTCTCAAATGTGTTCAGCCAGCGCCAAATAAAACGTGTAAAAAATTATAAAAAAATACATTACAACTCGTAAATCATTTTTTCCTACCCCATTGAGTTTCCTAGAATTATTTAAATTTTTTATGCTCTTTCTTCACCCCCTACCAAACTTACTCCTTAACCGCATTTTACTACACCCTCCTATTCAATCATAAATTTTCTTGCTCAGCCATATATGATATGAGTGCTATTGAATTGAACCCTTTTACTATAATTAATAATTCATTTATTCGTTTATATATTTATATTTTGCTACCCTGGTCCGGTCCGTGTAATCAATCCATCATAGAAATTACTTTCATTCGTATTGACTGCGCTAATTTTATTGTGCAATACAATTGCTTGTATCTTGCAATTAAAAGAGCACGGCTTATGTGCATAGCCCATGCATGTATATAATATGAGTTCTCTCATAGATAATGCATACAAGCCAATCAATATCACATGAAAAGCGTATTGGATTTGTCAATATATTCCCCTCGATTTTTTCCCAAATGATTGCCAATAAGCTGTCAAAGTAGCGAAAAAGGTATATACGATTCTGCGTGTACATATACGATTGACTTCATTTCAGATGTGTTCTTTCTTGATGAATACTTGTGAATATTTCTATATGCACTTTCAATACTCAAGAATAATTGGCGTGAGTACACATTAAATGTGTGCAAAACTTTCGAGATGAGAGTGAGTAGTGATGAAGAGCGGAGGAAGGGAACTTCTACTACAATATTATACTATGGTTATGCCTTTAGCAAAAATAAAATAAGCCAAAAAAATTAAAGGAAAAAAAAGTGGGTAAAAAAGTATGAAGAGGAACCCATACTAATACACAGTAGGGTAGAGCAAGTGAGTGTGTGAGTTAGAGAGAGAAACAGCGAGACTCAAGAGGACGAAGGAGAGTGGATGAATTTGTGGGAGAGAGAGATAGATATTTTGCTATAAGGGAGAAAAGTGAGAGTACGGCAAGCGCCATCTTCGACCCAGCTGACTTGGAATGGGAAATTGACTGGAAAGTCAAAGAAGAAGAAGAAGGAGAAAAAAGAGAGGACATTTGTTAATATTAGACCATTTATTTTTATTTTTTACCCTGAAAAAAGAAAAATGGACAAAATTCGTTCCGAATCGCTGGAAAAGCTTCTACATCAATCAGATTGTGGTTCAGGCGACATGTCTAAATTACTGGAGCCCGTTGATGAGTCCCGGTTAACTCACCTGATGAATACGTACAAATCTCTCAATCGAACTGAACAGATTCTCTTTCTACTCAGGATCCAAAACAATGGGTAAGGCTAATATGGATTTTTTAGGGACTAAAATATCTCAATGATTTTTCCCAATCAAATATCAACATGATTTTTGGGCCTCAAATATGAGTACTATGAATTTTGCCCTTCAAATATGAATATGAATTTTAAAGCTAAAATTTGAGGGGGCTATTTTTAGATTCAATTTTTTTCGCAAAAACTTGATGTCTCAGTTGATGTTGTGGAAGACAAGTATTTTGGGAATTGAATAAATTTCAATTTGATGCATTCAATTTTTAGGAACACTAGTAATCGTAGTAACGAATTGGTGGAAACAAGCAACTGGCTCCGGGCAAATTTCACAATTGATTCTCAAGTGGCTATCCCGAAAGAGGAGGTATGAGAAAGTGATGTTCAATTTTTTATGACATTTGTATTTTGTATTTACCTATGAATTTTTATAGAGACATTTTTATTATTTTTCCAGGTCTACCAAATGTACAAAAAATATACAAAATTAACAAAGCCTGTCTCGACTGCTGATTTCGGCAAGATAGTTCGTCAAGTTTTTCCGCAGGTAAAGTTTACATTAATTTTTTTAATGATAAAGTTTCTAATATATAGTTTGAAAAAGAAATAGGACTTAATTTTGTGAGAGTAGAGAGGAAGGAATTTGAGGAGGTAGTGGCATTTTGAAGTTGACTCACTTACTTCATTTACTGGAAACATTTATTTTCAGTTATGGCTCCATATTTTGTGGGTAGTAGCTGGAGAAGGAAGATGTGGTAGGGGGAATTTTGAAAAGATTCGTATCATATACTTTAGCATTAAGTAGGAGCTGGGTAGTAGATTTGCCATTGTACTGTAGGGAATGTTTTGGTAGTTTTGGTAGCAGGATAGTTAAGGTAAGGAGTAAAGTTTGTTGGTAGATCGATATTATGGTGGATCCGAAATTCCCAATGAATAATCAATTCTCCAGGCTAGAGGCCAGTGTATATTGTGGTGTAGGAATACATTTGTTCATATGGTTTTGTTATTAGTCCTAATGAGTCATTTTAGTTTGATTAGGCGGGAGGAAATGAAGTTAAAACTTTGTATTTATTTCAAGTATGTATACATAATTAGAGGTAATGAGGTTACAACAATGTTTCTTTTAACTAAATTTTGGAGGCTAATTGAAGGAGCGAGAGTGAATCTATTCTGCTGTGGAGGAAGAAATGTTTGATGCTCATTTTGAAATATGCATGTATTATACAGGTGAAGCCGAGGCGTTTAGGACAACGGGGTAATTCCCGCTATTGCTATGCCAACATTCGGAAGAAAACGAATCCGGATGTTCCAATGTTACCAATTATCGAGTCATCCCCTGAGCCAGAGTCAACGTCAAGCAAGATTCTCACCTGGGCAAATAAAACATTTTCGCAAGATTTCCATTCACTCGATGAATTTTCAAACGTCATGGAAAACTTGACTGAGATCACTCAGCATCAACAAACTCAACAGGCACCGCAGAAACGGGGTGTCAAAAGGAGTGGCTCTAGTTGCAGTTTGGTAAGCCATGCCATATTTGTGTAACGTCAATATGTATTTTCAGTGCGATTAAAATACATTATTCCACTTATTTATGCAAGGTCAGCAGGTTATATCTTACAAGAATATCTCTTACGTTCAAGGAAGGCTTTAAATCAACTCATTGATTATGTTATATAAAAATCACCAGTCGTGTTTAACGATGCATGTGAAAACTGAACAGATTTGGAAAAAAACATCTACCTACACTAATAGACCTTCTTTTGATACCTCCTGCAATGATGTGTAAACAATATATAGTACAGCATCACCTAATGAAATTTACTTTACGCTTTACAGCAAAATCATAATCAACAGCAGCAATTGGAAAAAGTCCCAATTCCAAGACTGAAACGTGAAGATAGTTGCACTTCCGATGATCCGGAATTGCAGACATATTTTTGGTGAGTTAAAGTATACAAAAGTACATACATAAAACTTAAAATGAAAAACATAATTTTGTAATAGCTGCATTTAATTTTTAAAGTATTGTATGCATAAGTCATGCTGATAAAATCTTAATACTTACACTCGTTCACTCACTCACTCCCTCAGATCTCGCTCCCATTACCAATGAGTTCAGAGAGTGTCAAGTGGCATGGAGTTAGTAAGCATGATAATGGGTGCACAAATGTTTAAAGAACTTAAATCTTATCATCAACATATAAGTGATAACATTAGCATAAAAATCTTGCTGTGCTTGCCGAATGTCTTCCTTTAATTTGATTACAGAATCCAAGTATAGTAACATTCGATTTTATCTTCCTGTATAGAATTCTTGTAAAAAAGATTACTTCTTACGGAGATTTCAGAGCAGAGTATAAAATGTTATCGGAATGTGGACAGTCTGTCTGTAGTAAGAATGATCAGTTTTAATTGGCTGATGGATATTTTTCAATCCTACTGTTATTTTGCAATCCCAGTTTAAAGCGTAAATGATGGATGAGTAAACCTCACAACCAAATCTTGACAGTTTTGATAGTATTACTAACTAGTTATTCCGACATGGGAATTAAGACATACGTAATAATTAACATGATCAAGTGGGGGTAATCATGAGTTGAGTAGGTTTCGTAATAGTTTATTTTTGTAGGGCGGAATACTGATAGTGAGTAGTAGATACATTTACAAAAGAAATGTTGATCATTTGAAGGAACCAATTGTGATGACTGAATAGCATGAGCTAGAAATTTTGCCAAAGTTGTACTTGAAGGTGAATCATGGGTAATTTTATAGTGGTGGAGCTAATGTGGGGAGAGAATCAGCTGTATGTGGTAGGCGCATGTGGGTATTCTTATATATCTACAAGCCAAGGTAATTTGGTTGAGAGAGAGTACGGAGCGGAAGTTTGGGTGATTCAGAGAACTTTCCCATAGCTGAAAGACTTTCCCTAACTTTCGAAAATTGCGAGCAGGGAGAAACTACAATAGCCTGTAATTTATACTAACAAGAAAGGAATGCATGGACATTATTATTAACATGAATGTGATGTTGATATTTGTGGAACTTACAGTACGACGGATGAAAAATGGCCACATTTGCGTCGCCTTCTTACCAACAATAATACAGCGAACTCATCCCAGTTCACGCCGATTCCATTCCGTCCTCCGTCGGCCGCCTCGACGCTGAACGGTAGCTCATCGATGGGCTCGAAAAAGAAGCGTCACTTCTCGACGGCGGCTACAATGACCCAACAGTCACATCAGAGCCAACCACCAATCACTCCAAGGAGTCAGTCCGTGCCGTTGAGCTACATTGAGAGTCCCTACGAGGATGAGTATGGTGGAGACTCCGGTATAGGCTCTCTCTCATCCACCCCAAGGAATCCAATGTTGTCCAGCGTGTCCAATGAAATCCTCAAGCCAAATGACAACCTCATGATGATTCCACAAAATCAGGCGGATCAAATTGAAGATCAACTTCTGGGATTTGAATTCGATCCTGTTTTTGATATTGACTTTGGTTTGAACTAAAGTTGACAAAAAAAACAAACATTTACAATTCACATTAACTTTAATCATGTTTACAACTTCACAATATGAAAACAAATATTATTATAATACTACATACAAAAATTACAATAAATACTTTCTTTTCCGTATAATCAGTCTTACAAGTCTACATCATTGCGTATACAATATGATTATAGATCTTTAAGCTCATAGCCTATTAAATAATTGACAGCTGCTTTTCAGGCTGCGCTCTCACTCATACCCGGCTTTTCTTTCTTCCTTCAAAATTATCGTTTTCCTTTGTTTCTCAGATGCTGCCAAGCATTACTGCATCGTCAGAATGGGAGAAACAATTTTTTTTCTTTTTTCTCACATGATGACGTCATTCGTGTCCTTAAAAATTGGCGCCTCAATGATACCTTAATACCAATGGCAAGTTTAGTTGTGAAAGGCCAGGCTTAATTGTATAGTCGGTACCTTTTTGGGTCAGCTTACAAAAGTATGGCCTTCCTCCAAAAGCTTATGTGTATAAGGATATAACAAACATAGTGTAAACAAAATATACACTGCATATAATTTTTCTTCCAGTATACAACAGCTCGCAATTTCACTAGTCTCATCCACAGACAAACTGGTAGCTGGTTTCATTCACGTTATAGTATGCATATTAAAAATAAGGTACGATTATTATTGCTTTAGGTCAATTACATTTATTTATGCATCCAAGTTTTCTTAGTTTAGACAAATGTAATTTTGTATTTAGAAAATCCGTGTTGACGTAAATTTGTGACTGTAAAATTGCATAAAAGAAACAATTTAAAGCAGTTTCATGAATTTATTATTTTATCATGATTTTATCAATCCGGTTTTTTAAAAATATGATGTTCTTGTTGGAAATTTAGCCCAATTTTACCATTTAATTTCTCAAAAACCACT
>JAQFXU010005010.1:0-12395 GCA_034693705.1 Spatulosminthurus flaviceps | reverse complement strand
ACGAGGGAAGAATTTGTAAACGATACCTGCCTCTTAATGGCTCAGCTATAAAAATATGACAAATGTGAGATGTCAAAGAGAATTGCGTGGAATAAATGATCCACGAACACTACTTGAATCATTCGTAATGATCATTATCCCTTATTTTTACATGCTTATCCTATACCCCCAAAAGCTATGACTATTTCCCTATATATTATTTTCCTTCATCTGATGCAACCCCCGTAACTTTTAAACAACCAGTCATAGCCAGAACTAAAACTGGAGAAAGGAAGCTTATGCAATGTAAAATTAATCATGAAAATGCCTTTTCCCCACCAAATCCGATATTGAATGATGCAATTCAATAGGGAAAAGTACACAAGAGTTCTATCCGATCCAATACTAAAATCCTAAAATCAACAAACACTTGCAGCTGCCGTTCCCGCCGCGCCGCCCTCAGTCAATATATAAGCAGAGAATAATGAAGGGATCTTCAATTCTAACAATGGACCTACGTACACAAACACAGTGGAACACATGAGGAGCCTCTCAGTTTTCCCAACTTCTCCTCTTTCCACTATGTATTCCAATACTGTACGAATTTATGTACACATAAATAGTATGTACAACCTCCATATTTATTTACACATAGATTCTCCACGCTATAAATATACATTCATCTTCACATTACATAAACTCTCTCTCTCTTTCTCTCTCACACACGATTCCTGCGAAGAGTAAAAGTACAAAGGGCAGAATAGAAGGCCATCAGATATCATCCGTATCAGAGGGCTCCTACTACTATATACTATGCATTAAGGCCATCCCATAAAATTCGGATGAGGCAATGCAGTTTGATGCACTCTGAACTCCACACAATTGACTTCAATGTTTCCCTCATTGTCCGTCTTTCATGCGTTCATGTTGTTGACACGATTCAGGTGATGCTAATAAAATATGTAGCAGATCCTTCTCTCTCTCATCCGTCCTACTAAAGCTTAAACGTAGATAGTTGAGAGAGGACATTTTTTCTCCTCTTGACAGTTCACTGGAGAACTTTTATACACCAATTCCTGGTGAATTTTAAGCCTATTCTCTATTTACAGCACGTAAATCCATTGTACATCACTTGAGTCTGACTGCTGCTTGCCAGGGCAGTGTATATGTACATATGAAGTATAAGCGTACGTTCCTCCAACGTGGATTTTTATCCTCACATAACAGTTGACTGCAGTTGATGTTGATACTTTAGCCTGTCATTGTCCTCTTTTGTGAAAAGGGAAAATGCTCAGTGCATATAATACTTACGTAGATTTAAAGCCATTGTAATTATGTTCTCGAGTGGACACTCATTTCGTGATAATTCAATTTTTACCTGTATATAATACCATATAGCCTGTGCTATTGCTATACGGCAATCCCTCAGCCTACCTTTTGTATAAAATCCTCTTCCTTTTCTAATGTTGTTGAATCTTTTCGTTGTCAAACCATGACCGCTCTGCTCATATGCATTTTTATACCCATATAAAATACAATAAAATACATATCCATGGCAACAGTTATTTTTAACTTGCATGAGATCCACGTCCATGCATCTCCATATATGTGCACATCCTACCGGAAATGATTCAGCCATCCTTTCAATGGTCAATGCACCTACTAATAATACACAAGAATTTACTATATGGCTCGGCTGGGTCAATTATATTAATATTTCACAAATAAAATATTACGCCAAAAAAAACACGAGAATTATTATTATTACAGACATGACAAAATCCCCTTCAATTGCAATATAACCATATGAATTTGCAAATTAACAGGACAAGGAGTTAGTACATGAAAAATTATTACAAGTTACGACTATTAAACCCCTTGTTAAATTCCTTACATGCAATTGTTCAAGTCCGTTGCGTTGTAGCAGCTTGTCACAATAATAAGAAGATAGCAATTTTACTAAACTGCGGCAAAGTTTTGAGATAACCAAGAGAGAGAGAGTAAGAGAGGCATGACTCATGGAAACTTCCCATATACTTAGGAAGTTTCTAGCTACTGAGCTTCTCTTCATCATATTGATGTTTACAAAAGAGGACTGACTTGGTTTACGTAATATTCCGAGCTCATACGGTAGGGAAGGAAAAGAACGTGTAAGGACAAGAAGCAACATCATCTCCTCCATGATGTTCCAGAGAGGAAGAGCAAGCAAGCGTCACCCTTTTTCAAGACATACACACACACACGCAACATGATAATCTTCTGGAATACATTGACTTCATTTTTATGCAGTCGTCTGCTACTTTATGAAAAAAGATGCAACGTTTGGGCACGCATGCAGTCAACGAGAAATGAGTGGACGAAGACAAGGCGACAGAAGGCTTATGCTTGGGTAGATGAGAAAGAGAGAGAGAGAGAGAGAGAGGGAAAAAGAAAACTTGTGGAAAAGGAGAGACTTGAATATTCATTTAGTGTTCAAAGTGCATAAGATGCGTAAGCCATTACACAAGATCGAGGAGAACAAACTCATATAATGGAGAGGTTACATGGCAACGTACTCCACACACAACTTCTCTTACAGTAAAAGCACGGATACTCCAAAAAGACACTTTATATAAAATGTCATGACGTGACTTTTCAAAAGCGGAATGTTTCAATTGAGGAATTCAAAGGAAACTTTTGGATAATCAAAATTCGTTCCGTTATCTCTATGCTATGTAAGGTATATAACTTAACTGCCAAGTATAATATTCACACTACAACTCCTTTCATATGCTTTCATATGCTGCCTTCAAGCCTTTTCAGTCAGTGTGGATGTTAAAAAATATGTGGAGTCAAAAAAAAAATAGTACTCCCGTATTCTTCCAGCTGACTAACAAGGTAAACATGAGTGGCAAAATTGTAAAACGGTAGAGGGTTTGCCCTTTCCTGTACACAACAACCGAGTTCATTATAAAGTAGTAGGAGAGAGCGGATATAAACTCTGCAACATTTTTTCTTTTTCTAACACTCGTTTTAGTTCCTCTTGAAATGTTGCCATTCCAAGAGTTTTAAATCTACAAACGTTGTTGATTTTTTCCCAAACCTCACATCATAATTTACCTGCTCTTCTCGTCCTATTTTTCTTTCAACATTGTAAACAAACAGGGAGAGAAACAGTTAAAGGGTAAATAAAAAAATGCCCTTCCTTCTTTTTATCGAAATCATTTACGTATCTACTAAAATGATGATTCCAAATTTGGTGAGGTAATAATAATTATATACATGGATTTGTCCCTTGCAAAACAAAATAAACTGCAGTATTTACACCCCGTGATAATTATAATAATTACACATAATGCAATTTTGCAATTTTATCTTCCTAAATTGTCATAGTAAATGTATGTGCTTGGATTATTACAGAAATGATTTTGAAATTAAAAGTACTGAAGGAAGAAAGAGAGAAGGAAGAAGATTCCCATAATTTGTGGGGTTATCCCTGGACCGGATCCATAAAATATTAATAATAAATTCGTAAAGTCATAAAAGAAGGTGTCGGCTCAAGCACCATCATCTTTCACTATAGGCAAGTTAAGGGATTGCTTGTGTGCAGTCAAGCCTACCTTCACCAAGCCCCAAAAAAATTTCTTTATACTTATGCTATGTGAGCGTCCAACCCTTTAAAGCCCACCATATTATGAAGGTACTTATGGTAGGAAACTGTAAACACACCAAGCAAATTACTACGTGGATGAAGGAGAAATGTAAACTGGAACTACCACCGTGTAAAAAACTACCACCAGGGGAAAAAAATTTAAGTAGCCAAGTCAATACATACAAATTGTAATAAAGTAATAATTCAGTCAACAAAAATTACTCAATCCTCAGCTACCAACCAAGGTAGGGTCTACAAGGAATAAAAGAAAAAACCTACAACTGATTCTCAACATTCCACTTCCCAAAACATTATAAGCATAAAAACCACACAAATCTCACACAACAACATTGTTTTCTAAAGGGGAAGGGACCAGTCAATTTTTGATGGCACATATATAATCGAGAGATTCCTCACTTCAAACTGGATGAAGGTCTAACCAGCTCTGCACGTGTGATTTCAATCATTTTCACATTTCATGTCATTTCCTATCAAAAACTAATTTCTTACACTTCTTTCAATCCATGTCCATAGAAATCTCACCCACCAATATTCTTACGGTATGTTTGCAAAAGAAAAGCCTAGCTTTTTGTCAACCAACAACAACAACAAACCCTCTTTTCATCTTCCCCATATCCGTCCATACAAACCCAAGCATCCATACTTTTCTCTCAGAAAAATCCAAGTTATGAGTCTCTGAACATAAGAATCCTCTTATCCATGACAAAAAAAACATTTTGATGGTGGAAAATAAAAATCATCAGAAAAATTGACTCCTTCAGAAGGAACCAAGTGTTCCTCCCTCTTCACTTGAAATCTCAAGCTCTTTCCCCCATAATTTCTTACACCATCCTCAAGTTGATGGTTTGGAGTGTGTCTGAAGTAGACCAATACCATAATTACATCAAATGACATATGTATTCCTTCCAAGAAAAACTAAGTAATATGATAAAAATACATAAAAAACACATTCCACGACAGCATTGGACAGGAGCGTGGAGTAATTCACCTAACAATGGGTTACTCCTTCCTAATAACATCCTAAAAAATTGTGATGAGTGAAGGAGCAATGTTACAAGTGCAAATTGAAGCCATATGCTGTGACATGTAATATGTATTTTTACACACACACACAAGCCTCTCTTTTATTATTATGCTCAAGCAGGACAGGAGAGAAGCCCTTCCACAACAGTTAAGTCAAGGACTAATGAGATTTTTTCGCTGTTTTTTTTCTTACACTTCACTCTATTTCCAATCCTCATTTGAATCCACGTCCTTTTAATACTCCATACATAGTGTATAGTAGTACAACATCAAAATCCTGATTCCATATAATAATTTCCTCGAAAAACTCCCACAGAATTTCTCATTTATTATTATGTAATACAAATACTCTCCCTACTCCTTTCCACCCACTACTACAACATTCCAACTACAAACCTTGCTTGAATAATTGCATCAACCATTTAATCCTCAGTTTAACATTTAAGATAAAGTCAAAAAAAAATGCTTTATCATGGAAAACATGTTGGTGGTCCTGTCGTTATCTCTCAAATTCACGCTTTATAAGACTTTTGATTATTTGCACACACGCTGCACACGAAAAAAAAAATGCTTGTTACTACAAAAATGTTAACATATGTAAATGTGATGACTCTTTTGTAGAAATATAACTTTACTTTTTGGGTCAAAAGGAGTTCAAGGGAATTATTATCTGCAAAAGTTTCCTAAACTAACGCTTGGACGACTGGGGACTGAGTCAGTGAGCAGTTTTACAACAAAGAATGTCAAACTGATAAAGTTCAAGAATGGTTCCAACTTTTTAGAGGGAGGAGACGTTCCTGAATCTAAACGACGTGACATTTTCCTCTCTCTCTCTCTCTCGTCTTTTTCTCTCTCATATAATATATAATAGAGATTTCAACATTCTCCCATACACTTGATTTATACAAAAGGATAAGTTCCCTTGGAACTTTCCGATAGAATGGATCCCTGGTTTTATATCAAGTATTTCAGAGTAACTTGGGACATTATGTAGGGAAAAAAGCAAGGGTTTTGATGGAGAAGCCAAAAAAGAACGAGGCGAGGATATACTATTCCTTCCAACAACACAAAGAGGAAAAAATATGTCACCTTTTTTTCCTTCTCCTATCGATACTCTCGCATTTTGGTTGAGTAGAACGTATAATTTGGTCGTTTCATTCCATGCGTATACGCCACTTCTCCAGCACAACAGACTGACTTGCGTATTGTTCTCATGACCCACTGACTGCGGTACTATTTATCTGAATAACTCCTTCCCAAGTCATCATACACATAAAAAAACAACAATAATAAAAAAAGGAGAGAGGAAAAGACCCGTCGTAAATTTAGACAAGAGAAAAAAAATTTCCCTTACAAAGAATATCATCCATGTTGCGGAATCCTATGAGGAACATGTTCATTATATATGATATACACACACATATAAGCTCGACACACACACATTATATGGCCTTTAGACACACACTTCTCTGCCCAATGTATTTTTCAGACCACGAGAGACTAACATTGAGTTATGGGCTTTTATTTCATATATTCAAGCCTTCAAACCTAATTGGAGCTTCCAGCTATCGTAGCACATTTATACGCTTTTCCAGAAACAAACACACACGCTCTCAGATTGTAAATCTGATTTCTCTTTTGCTCTATTTTGTTCCTGGACTTTTCTCTCTTATCTTTTTCCCAAGTTTTTCTTTCTTAAAAATTTATCCTTTCTCTCAGATTCAAGTCACTACTAGTACGCTATATATTGCTTACATGATATTTATAAAGCATACATTTCAAAAAAACGTGCAAAGAATAGAAATTAAATTTAAGAGAAACTGGTAAACATCTTTTTCTTATAGAAATCTTACACACGTAAAATGAAAAATTTTTCGAATTTTCCCTATTTAACTAAAACGCAAAATAAAGGCAGCCCATAACTACGCTACGCCCTGTTCCATTACATTTGCATAGGAAAAAGGCAACATATATATGAACCACTCAATTACTCAAGAGGGAGGAAAAAACTAATGTAGTCGTAATATGTGAGGAGCCCAAAAGAAAAGGCATATCTTTAATTCAAAGAATTCTCCAAGAATTTTTCCTTCTGTTTTATTACAAAGTCCTGCAGTTTTATATCCGCACGTGTGGAGCATGTATCGTGTGTAGTTGGAGTCTCAACGCTATAGTAATAGTTCCCATCAGCCCTTTACACATAGCTATGTTCCACTATCTCAAAAATTCTTTCACGGCTTTCCTTCATTCCAGACCTGACAGACAATAATGACGTGTAGAGGAAAATGCAATGCTTCTGTATAAACACGGTAACTAAAATCCTACAAGGTTTATAACACCATCGTTTAAAACCCTCACTTTTCACCTTTATATGTAAGTACAGGCATAACTTTTGTACAAAATAAACTTGGGTAAGTACGTGCATACACATAGAACACAGAACAATGGAA
The DNA here is from genome assembly GCA_034693705.1 of Spatulosminthurus flaviceps. Taxonomy (NCBI): domain Eukaryota; kingdom Metazoa; phylum Arthropoda; class Collembola; order Symphypleona; family Sminthuridae; genus Spatulosminthurus; species Spatulosminthurus flaviceps. The sequence goes on along the minus strand of JAQFXU010005010.1, from coordinate 5,294 downwards.
ATCAGTTTGAAAAGTAATGGTAGCTTACGTCAACACTGCACATAAAATGCAATTCCACTGTGATAATTTTTAAATACTTGACTATTTCACTACATTTGACTGCAGACCCTTACCCTAAAAATAGTATTTTCTTCTTTTACAAACCTTGGGAACAAAAGGAAAAACGTTTGAGTACAATTTATCTTTTGATAATATGTGTATATGGCCACGTTTTCTCAAAACCTTGCTCTTTAAGCCCATTAATTGTAACGTATAGGGACTGGATGACGGGAGTAGTACAGAGAAAAGCAAATGTATGTAAATCTTTTTAGAGGTGAAAATGGGAGAAAAAGAAGTGAAGAAAATTTTTATGACTACAAAATCCAACATATGACTTATGCATATAATTATCATCTATCGTTTTGACGGCTCTTCGTTTTTATCTGGAGAAAAAAAAGTTCGTGTGTGGCAATGCCTTCTCTTGTGGTTATACAGAGCATGGTTAGTGGTGGTACATAATTGACTTGTATATTAGCACACGATCCTATAGAGACTCTTCAAGATGAGTGAAACTCACTCCGAACCGGCTGTAGCAGTAGTAAATGATAGGAATAGAGAAGTTTAAGTAGTTAAGACTCTCGGAGTCAGAGAGCTAGAGAAAAACTCCACTCTCTCTATGCTGAGACGTGTGAATGGCACCCTAAATGCCATAATAATGTACCACTGCTTTACAGCCGCTTTAATTTTGCCAAGCCCTATCTCGGCAATCTCATACACAAGGTTAATATATTGTACACAGGAACCTCCACCAAGCCCGCTCCAGTTTAAAGGTTTTCACTCAAAAAAACGGATAGAGGATCATTGAGAGAAAAAAGGGTTTTAAATGTGTGAAATGGCATTGTGTTCATAAATTGTACAGCCCTCTCGGGTAGTTAAGACCTTTTACAAGGGACAACATTAACTTTTACACTAAATTTTTTAATGAGTTGCAGATAAGAAAAAAATATATCTTCAACATACAACCATAAGGAAAATGAATTGGGAGGGAAATGAAGAAAAGCTTACACCCGGAAAGATATTCACGAGAAAAAACTCACACACACACGCACGCACACACACACACACACACAAATTATGTATACATTATCTCCATAGTTGATTTGCAGTCCCCCCTTCCCCTTTGACAGGGAAACCAACACATAGAATTTACAGCCCTTTCTTTCAGCATATTTCCACGCTTTTTACAAAGTTTCTCTTAAATACCAGATAAAAAGGCGAAGACGAAGAAGCTGAAGGAGAGGAGGAGGAAAAAATTACATAATTCTGCATTGGTGGTAGAGGTATTTAGTGAGCTTGAAGGAGAGCAGACGTGAATGTGTAGAGGAACGATAGATGTGTTTTTATCATCCTGCCTTTGATCCACTTGAGCAACTCATTAACAACATCCATCATTAGGGATAAAGAAGAAGGAACATCATTTCTTTTTCATTTTCTTTTTCCAAAACTTTTCTCTTCCCAACGCGCAACGATAGGAGAGTTGAAAAAGATACACAAATATAGACAAACAGTTGGAGGCTAAATGAAACATCTTCCGCTACTGTGGGGTGTCTGCTTAATTCCAGTCAGTCTTCGTCCGCCTTCTTCCATGACTTAAATTCTTACTTGACTGTGTGAATATGTGTGTGTGTGTGTGTGAGGCATACATCGGTTTAAATAAGCACTCCCATTCAAATCCTATACACATACCCCCAAGTTTTACTAATAGTTAGGGACGTGTGTACCTTAAACTCTTGTGGAGCACATGGAAACTCGAGAATTTACGCACTTCTTGGCAATTAGTGCCACGAACTAACAGAATGACAAATGGAATGAACTTTTTCCTTTCAAAATATTACCCTCAATCCCTTTGACTGTCTTTCTTTTTCTTTTTTTTTACAACGAGACACAGACCGAGTGAGTAGTGACTGAATAGTGTTGGATGTATAGAAACGGGAAGAGAGTTAGAGAGAGAGAGAGAGAGAGAGTGAGAAAAAAATCTAACCCTATGTTCAATTTCAAACTTGCAACTTAAAACTAAACATCTTTCAATTATAAATGTGCATGGAAGAGAGACACAAAGCCGGCTCATGTTCTGTATTACATAAGCTTGACTTTCAAGTGCCAAATACCAATGAGAAATTTGTGGAAGCAAGTGGTATTTCAAAATTTATGGTGTCATTGGAAGGAAGAAAAAAAATTAAACAAATTTCAGGGCCCAACTATTTAACAGTACACCCCTACAGAGTTGAATAGTCTTCCCTACTGTGAGAATTTTTTCTCTCTATACATGTCATGTATATTAGTAACTTAACAGAGCGTAGTCGTCATAAATATAGAGAAGCAACTATTCATGCTTTTATTTATATTGACAAAATGTCGTAATTGAGTCAGCAAACAGCTCAGCTCAGAGAGTGAAACTTGAAAACTTTTTCAGGAATAAAAGTGTGAGCCTTTTAAAACACTCCAAGTTTTGAAACCATACTTAAATCAAGAACCTTAGTAAGAAAACACTAACTACCACTAAGACATAGCCAACGGACATGGGTACTATACATTAAATTTGTATCAGTTATTATATGAGCAACTACTATATATAAATAAACCCGATTTTATTTTGCAATTTGTAACTTTTTGTGTAGGAAAAAGGGGGAAAAATAACAACCAAGGAAAATACGTAAAGGAGGGAGATAAATGCAGTTCGTGACGGTCATATAAAAACCAACTGCATTAACAGTTGCTATAACACTTGAGATGTACATTATATGTACGAAGTAAATGAGAGGGAATTCCTCACTTTCTGCTACATTCTCTCTCTCCTCTCTATACTTTTAGGAAAACAGCAACTTGATGCTAAGAGCCACTTTAAAATTTCATGAGACACAGTCCAAATCACGTCCAACCAATTATCAGCCAAGACTTTGAGTCTAAACAGTTAAGTTTTTCACACTTTCAATTACCAACGAAAAAGTGCTTTTCCTCGAAATTTAAAAACTCATTGGTTTTTAAAGCACTGAAATTACACGTAACTTCGTCCTCATCTTTACACATGATTATTTACACAATCATAATTATTATTATGCTTTTATTTTTAAAATCATTGCTCACTCTCAAACATAATTTACTTCGTTTTTTTTCTCATTTCCACCTTCAGAGTTTTGCTCCATTTAAAATTATATGCAAAATAAAAGCATTGTCTTTGGATCAAACTCCCGTAAATCTTCTTCTAAAGTCCTTCTCTGGTCCCAATTACAATAATTATAGCACCTCTCGTCTGTCAACTTAAACCAAGGGCTTAAGAAGGACACTTTTTTACATTACTCCAAAATTACACCTTTTACCATTACATTTCACCTAGAAATCCAAATTATTAATACACTGCAGTAACTCGCAGTAGTACAGAAATATAATCACACTGGCTTAGAGTTTTATCACTTTTGAAATCATAACTCTAGACTAAATTGTAAATTTCCAAGAGTATCATTTTTTAATACATGAGTGTTATTGGTCACGCCACATGCATTCCCTCATTAATAATAGAAGAAACCATGCCGCAAAAGTTTGCATACATTTGCATTTGCTTTTTTAGCCTGCCCATTCTTTTACTAGCTTGGGGGAAAAAATATGGAACATCTATGACTGACGCATGTAAATAAACAATGACTTGGCTCGTATACAACTCTTCTATATACCTGAAAGAAAAGTCATTTTTACAAGTTATAATGTGTACTACAAATTGTCTAGTATATGTGGTGGTAGTACATAGTTGAGGAAAGTAAGACTAGAAATGGGAAGGAATGACTCCATCGCAGCGATTTGGCTCTGGAGAAATAGTTCTCTCTAGCCTCCTCTTCAACCATTCTCTATATATAAAGGTGGGTGTAATTTCTATGAAAGTAACATATAAATGTCTCCTTAAATATTATATAGTTACTATGTATACGATAGTACACATACTACATGCATAGAAGCTGGAAGAAAAAAAATTACCTCTTCGATGTCGGCATGCCGTTGGAGCTCTTGTAAGAGCGTTCTCTCCGCCGCCAGTGTCCAAGTAGGGCACGTAGACAGAGTGACTGCTACGAGCACGAGGAAAATCGATTCCTTTCCCTTCAACCAGCACATTTTAGGTCAACAACAAAATAAATTCTCTCCGTCTTTTTTTCTTCTTCTTCTTCTTCTCTTCTTTCTCTCTTTCTTTTTCTCCTGACTTTCTTCACTCACACGCTCCTGCTTGCTATACTCCTTTCAAGGAAACTTTCTTCCTTGGGTTAGAACAATCTAATAATCTTCGTATGTTGCTAGTTCCAATACTTATGTATATATAAAAGTATGTCGATCCTTTACTCACACAGGGAGAGATAATTTTTTTTCACAGGAAAAAAAAATACTGTAAGCACGAACTGTTCAATTGATCTCCTTTCTTCAAATCCTGTAGATATATAGTAAGGAAAAAAACACTGAACTCCTTTCTAGTTTTTCCCGATAGAGTAATATCCCATGGAAATTGGGTCAACACTGAAACTCACTGGAAGCTAATCAAAAAAATAAGAGTTTTATTGAATGAATGAATGAGAAATATATGTGTGGAAATGGTGGTAGTTTGAGGGGTAGGAATGGAGTTAATTATATATATGTTGGTCTATATATGAGATGATATTTGGCAACTATATAATTAAAATTTACGCTAGAACACACACACGATTGGATGTATATCTGTATAATCGACGACGACGACGATGACGACGACCAGAGAGAATAATGTTCGGCTGACAATGAATTCCGTGGAAGTTGCAAGAGTTCCTGGGATATTGGCTGTAATAATTGTAGTTAGAGTGTGGCAGGAGAGCCCTTTCTTTGATGTCCCTCTGAGGTAGGTGTAGTTGTTTCAAGTGTGTGGAGAGGTTTTACTCGAAGTCTGGAATATATGGAGGAGAATATAACCAAAAGTATTATTTTCAATGGTAACGTACTAATAGGAATGACGGTTGACTTGACGGTTGCAATGAAGATTGCGTGCAAATTACTTTCGCTCTGTCTCAAATGTAATATAAACTTCTTTGGGTTTGATGTTCAATTCAATAAAGAAAGTGCTACTTTTACTCCTCACTCTCTCTCTCTCTCTCTCTCGCTATCTTTCTCTAGGGCTTTGGTTTATCTCTATATGAGACTAAATATGTGAGGAATATTCCCTGAATATCTACGTATACTTAAATAGGAATGACTTGGGATGAGAATCAATATTGCTAATAGCTTTTGATGCTTGCTTCTTTTTTTTT
>JAQFXU010005009.1:0-12396 GCA_034693705.1 Spatulosminthurus flaviceps | reverse complement strand
ACACGAAAATAATGGTTAAACTAGCCAATGGTTAATTTAACCATGGTTAAGTCCACTAGTGAAATCAAGGTCTAAGCCAGCATTTGCACTGCATTTCATAACAGGGAATTATTATTGCTACATAATTATATTTATTACTAAATACTAAACAGGCAGAAAGAAATTGACCCATACCAGGAAGAGTTGGAATCACTGGAATTAGACGTAGATTAACTGTAGCATAATAGAGACTCAGCTACCTAAACTTAAGTCTAATTTTGTAAAATACTGGTGTGTGACCATCTGTACAGAGTAAAAATCTAGCAAAAGGAAGATATATTTTTTAGTGTAGGGTTCTTCACTAAGGTTATTAGGTGGCAGGAGAAATTTTTACTCCTACCTTTAGGAAGTTACAAGTGTTACATACATTTCGCCACCAAATCGTTGATTTAATCAAAAACAGAAAGTTCTCCCAAGTCGACCAATGTCCCCAAAAATGAATCAGGAACTGGAGGCTCTTGGGTCGAAAACGGCTTTTCAGTAGGTGGTGGAACATATGGCCCGACCTCCATGTGTTCATCATACATTCGGAGATTAATGAAATCCTCATCCTCATTATATTCGTTGTCATCGTTGTTAGCTACTCCCGCACTCGCATATTCAATCCTTGAAAAATTAAAAAAGATAAGTATATGAAGGTAATCGTGAAGTAATTTGAATGTCTCAATATAATTGTCTATATATATAATAATCTAAACATTTTCAGTCTAAAATAAATAAGGTCTTGAAGTCAATATTTTATAAAATGCTTAGGCTTGCAGTATTCTCTCTACCTCTTCGTAGTTCCGCTCATCTTCGTCTGATTCCAGTTTCCAATTCCATCTGATCCTCGTATGGGTCAATTTCTTTCTACCTGTTTAGTAATAAATATAATTATGTAGCAATAATAATTCCCTTTTATGAACTGCAGTGCAAATGTAAGCTTACATTACTTGTTCCTATTTAACTTTTATGACACTTTGTGAGGTAATATCAGGCAGTGGAATATTTCGAGTTGTGAATTTTGTTGAAACTTTTACTTGCCAATGCGACATGATTCACAAAACTCAAAATTAGTAAAATTAAAACAATTTCACCACTAAAACAAATATATAGCTTTACAGATTAACTCGTTGTTGGTGAGGAAATTGATCAAAATTTTTTTTTCATGTAAGGGCTACCTAGTTAGATCCAATATATAATATTGGTCACTTATTGTCGCAAGAGCTTAGTGTTTGAACGTTTTTCATTATTTATAGCAACCAAAACTTCTAGTTTTCAGCCGTTTAAATAACGAAAAAAGTATTATAATTCTGTACGAATTTTAACTCTTTCATCGTTATTTAAATGACTGAAAACTAGAAATTTTGATTGCTGCAAATAATGAAAAAAATTCATACACTAAGCATTTTCGATAATAAGTGACCATATTATATATTTGATATATGTACATAATGATCTACAATCTATGTCATGGTCTACGTGATGGTCACACAGAGCAGAAGGTTCTAAAATACATAATCTAAAAACGTAAGTGCTATTAGTTTTATACTGTACACACGTATTTACTTGAGAAGGGTAAAAAAAATTTTCTTGTTAGAATTTAAATTTAACAAATGATGTGTAAACCACGAGATGACAGATGATTGTGTACATATATCAAATATATAATATGGTCACTTATTTGTCGCAAATGCTTAGTGTTTGAACTTTTTTCATTATTTATAGTAATCAGAACTTCTAGTTTTCAGCCATTTAAATAACGATGAAAGAGTTAAAATTCGTACAGAACTGTAATACTTTCTTCGTTATTTAAAGGGCTGACAACTAGAAGTTTTGATTGCTATAAATAATGAAAAAAGTTCAAACACTAAGCACTGTCGACAATAAGTGACCATATTATATATTTGATGTACACAATCATCTGTCATCTCGTGATTTACACATCTTTTTTTAAATTTAAATTCTAACAAGAAAAATATTTTTACCTTTCTCAAGTAAATACGTGTGTACAGTATAAAACTAATAGCACTTAAGATTTTTGATTATGTATTTTAGAACCTTCTGCTCTGTGTGACCATCACGACGTTCTGGGTTACTTTTCCTCAAATAGGAATGCCAAAAACCTTTTTTTCTGGCAGAAGGTAATGTCAGTTTTGGGTATGTACTACTGGATAAGACATAAATTTTGGTGGTTTTTGCAGGACGGTCACTTGCATAGTACGGAAGTTATAGGGGTTTTCCGTGGTTTTTTGGTTTATTCCTATAAAACAAAATTACTCAAAACCTGGTTGACCGATTTTGACGAAACTTTCACCATTCTGAAGCATTTTTAATTTCCCAGGTCAGGTTTTGAGAAAATTTTGAAATTGCAAAAATTAGTTTCAAAATTTTGACTTTGTCTTTAAAATATTGATTGTATTTTTAAAACATCGATTTTTCTTTGAAATATCGATTTTTTCTTACTACAAATTTTGAAACCAATTCTTGGAATTTCAAAATTTGCTCTGGGGAATTAAAATGCTACAGAATGTGAAAGCTTCGTCAAATTCGGTCAACCAGCTTTTGAGTAATTTTGTTTTATACGAATAAACCGAAAAACCCCCATGACTTGCATACTATACAAGTGACCGTCCTGCAACCACCACCAAAATTTATGCCTTGTCCAGTAGTACATACCCAAAACTAACTTTACCCTCTGCCAGAAAAAAGGTTTTTGGCATTCCTATTTGAGGAAAAGTAACCCTTCGTAGTACAACCGTACTCTCGAGCTGGTCATGCTATGTGAATGAATTATACACACCAAAAGAATAAAAGCAATAACGTACCTCGAGAAAATATTTGACTGAACTTCGCTTGTATTTTCGAAAGTATCGTGTTACTAAGTTCTTAGAGAAGGTTCAGGACTAGGTGCAGTTGAAATCCAGCACTTGACTGTCTAGTGTTTTTCTGTCGTCAACTCCAATCGTGGGTGAACACTGGGTCTTAGGGGATTTTCCAATTTTATGTTGGCCGCCTTGTCCCCTTTTCGTCCTTCTTGAACAAAAATAAAATAATAGTAGCCTAACAAGGGGCTGGCTTTATTTCACTTGGACTCACCATCATGAAAATACATTATAGAATATGGGATGCCTTTCAGCTCGATCCGCCTCTACATGTATTTTGACATATGGTTTCCTATGAGGTATTGTTGTCGAATAATTCGAAGGTGATAACTCCCTTGCATAATATTTGTTTCAACTTTATGCCATTTTTAGATCAGTTTGAAGCCAGATCAGTAAATATAATCGTTATACAAACAAGGTTTTCAAATGCAGAAATTAAAACGCGATTCTTTGATTTGGGGGCTGATTGTAATAGGACTGATTGGTTTTCTGGAGCCCTTAGCACTTTCAGTTCTATTATAAATCCTTGGTGGTTATAGGTGTCTGAGTTCTAATAAGCCACTAAGGTTCCATAATATGAATGAGGCACTTACTATCCAGGTTCAGAGACTGGAGGAAGAAGTGGAACACCTACAGAAGTATGTAAGACGAAACAATGTAAGGATAATAGGCATCCCACAAGAGAAGGAGTCAGAGAGTGAAAATGACCTTAAAGACACCGTGAACAAACTCCTAAAAGCTGAGGGTGCAATTGAACATAATATGCAGATTGAGGAAGCAACGAGAATCACCACAAAAGATGGAAAGAAAGGCGAGATAAGGATAAGACTGAAGACCCACCTGAATGCACAGCAGCTTAGGGAAAGGGATTCAACACTGTTCAAAGCAAAAATTTTCGTCAATGAAGACCTATCACCAACAGAAGACAAAAACCGCTACCTAATCAGGGAGGCTATACGGAAGGCGAGGGCAAGGAAGGATACAATGGAAAATAAAAAAAATTGCACCGTTAAAATCAATGGTACGCTTTACGAAGCCAGAGGAGGAGAACTCTACATAGACAAAGTTAAGCGAACACAGAAACCCCCACCTCCAAAATCAACCGAACCACAATGTAAACCAAATGCAATACAACAGAAAGTCATCAAGTGAAGTGAAGTTAAGTGACAACTAATCCCCTGACACCAAACAAACAAAAACCTTCAAGATAAACTCTATATATGCACTGCATGGAAGGGAAAGAAATAACTAAAAGTGAAGTAACACACAATTTCCTCACATCAGTGAATGCAAAACGTCAAAGGAAGAAGCTCTGTATATGTACACAAAGGAGAACCAAACATCCCCGCTCCCTTTGTCAGTGTGTGTCACTCCTACACCCCGACTCGACCCCAACTTGTCACCCGCGTAACATGTGACCCGTGACACACACAGAGATGCACAGCGAACAACCCCCTTATTTCTGATCCTCCTTCCAATGGTGACTTTGACTTGCCCAAAATCCCCCCACAAGTGGCCCGAAAACTAATTTGAAATACCATACTTTTTGTGAGACACGTGAAACCCATAAAACTACATACTGCAAGTATATAATGTATTGTCTATCTGATTATTATTATTACTATAAATGGAAATCATAATTTGTTAACCAATTTGTACTTATATGATAAGATATAATATGATGTAAAACTGAATCTAATTCTATTTATATGTGAAAGGTGTATATGATGTAACATGCCAAAAGGTTGTAAAGGCTTATGCCATGTATCGACCTGAATAAATATATTTATTTATTTATAAGGTTCCATAATATGGATACCAAAAATAATAATTTTCCATCGTTGTTAAAGGATCTGGAGGAACAGGGACGCCCACAAACGGATGGTGATCGTAGCGCAATTCTCAAGGCAGTTACAGAGTCATTGACAGCTAAAGCAAAGGAAAGGGGTTGTCTGAAGCAAAGAATTAAAAATCTTCAATGGTCTAATAAACCATTGTTTGATGCAGAATGTAAGGAACTTAAATAAATTTAAATTAATAGAAATAACACACATGTACCTTTTATATGTTAATAGAGGCCCTTATATACAATACAAAGGAACTTACTTACTTGAACTACGATCTTTAGGAAGATCACTTAGAGTTAAAATCTATAGCATTGAAATAAGAGAAGAAATAGTCAGAACTAGAAGAATTTTTAAGGATTTGTGTGCGACAAAAAAACAATGTTACTTTGAGAAAGTACAAAAAGACATAAGCAACTGCAAAAATGGGAGTGAATTTTGGAAAGCGGTTAAAAAATGCAAACGAAAGAATCTAGAAAAATGTTGGGAAAAGTAAATGGGAAAGTTTTTATAAAGAAATAATGCCTTTGAGGGAGACATACGAGGGGTATTTCAGCAACGAGGAGAGGAATGTATGAAAAAGGGAATAGACTGAAAAGAACTAAAAGCCGCTTTAACAAAAATAAGTGTAGGTAAAACTCCCGGCTTGGATGGTATTTCGAATGACTGTTTGAAACATTTACCTGAAAATTGGCTAGAAGCAGTATTAGTGCTTTACAATAAAATTTTGAAATCAGAATCTTGTCCATCCAAAATGGGAGAAATAGAATTAATCACCCTATTTAAAAAGGGCGATAGATCAGATCCTGGTAACTATCGTGGCATAGCTCTTATAAGCTGCATCACAAAATTGTTTACACAGATCATACTTGATCGAGTTACTAATTGGGCAAATAAATGTAACATTCTACCAGAGTCTCAGTCAGGATTTAGAAAACAAAGATCTTGCCAGGATCAAATATCAAAGTTGGAAAAGTTTATCACATGGAATTACGGGGTCTCTTAACGTTCCGGCGGGCTGGCATAAGATCGTCCCGATCGTAACATATAGCTTTTTGCTCATAGAATTTTTAGGTAACAAATTTTTAAAATCAATAAAAATTATAACTCGAATTTTGACATAGGTAAATAACACATCAATTAAACTCCAAAAAAATTGGTAACAATAGTATACGGGGGGGAGGAAATTTTTCGACTCGAAAAATAATTACAATGGATACAAATATGGAATAATCTGACACTCATGCAGTATACATACATAGAAGGTACTTGTGGAATGTTCTATACGCAAAAAATATTCTTCTACAATGTTCTACATGTAATGCGTAATTACAATGTATATAACAATATGGAATATTCATATATATGTCAAAATCAAAATTTCTGCCACTTTGGTGTAGTTTGACGGATCTGCCTCGTTCCCCTGTCGTCCTTCTTGAACAGAAAAAAAATTGTTTAACTGCATCAATGTCAATGCCTTCAGCATTGTATTGTATATAAGGTCCTCCATCAGCATGTAAATACACAAGAGACTGCTCATGCTAAGTGAAGGCCTATTGCAGATAAAACGAAAGTTCTCACGCACTATTTCAGACTACAACATCCAAAAGGAGTCATTCCTTTATTTGATGCTTCGTTTCCGTGGTGGAAGGCAGATCTTCGTTAAGAACCTGACTGGCAAGACAATCGCACTTCATGTCCCGGTGGAACTTCATCCTCTCTCATTTGAATGTCCTCAGGTCCCGCCGCCATCTACAGAAATCTCCTCTTGTGGTATTGAATTATGTTTCGTCTCCCCAGCTGAAAACCAAATATGAGTGTAATTATACGTAAATGTTCTTTGCATTGAAGGCATGCAGTATTTCACACCACAAATGAAATGAAATAATAACAATGGCATGCCTTCAGCATACTCATAGACAAGCAGTGAGATGTTTTATGTGGTATACCTAAGCGAAATAAGGGTGATGGCTGGATTTTTGGTACCCCCAAAAAATGCCCACTATTTCTTGAACAAAATCCGATTTTTATTTTGTTTCAATCACTTTTTGCACTTTTTGGGAATGAGGGAGCCTAGTAGTTGAGCTTTTCCATTTAAATAATGTTAACAAATTTGACGTCCTATTGTAGCCATCATTGTTATGATGAGGGAAGGGTTTTTTAACAGGTGCAGATGACCATAAGGTTTACAAAAGCAAAGCGAAAAAAAGCTTAAATTTTTACAACAGTGTCCTCGAATTGGCGTCAAGAACTAACTATGTCCACTGCCGCAATGAACTCCATAGCTTTTGGATGGTTAAAATAACTAAAGTGAACTTAACCATCCCTTGCTAATCATTACAATAATATTGGTTTTCCTTTGTTCACTTTTGACCCGACCCTTATTATTTCTTTAGATACTCAGAAACATGTTCGGGATGATGAAAGACAAAATCGTTGTTATTATTATTTATTTATTAAAATAAAGTAATATCTCAGTCTGGACAAAAATTGCTCATCTCCCCAAAAGTCAAGCTATAAATCAATAATAATGATCAAATTAATAATATTATTACTTCATTACTAGTTTTTCGCCAATAAGTGAGCGATTTAAGACTAGGGAAACGTCGCTCATTTCATGATGTCCCCAGTCTATGCAGTACAACTTGGGACGCCATATTTTGCCATCACTAACGGAAATTCTGATGTCCAAGAAGACGGTGAAGGCCCTTGTGAAAAAACAATGCATTGACTTGTTCAAACTGGGTTCACAGTTCTGAAAACCAGTTAAATACCTTCTCCGTTATAGGCTGCCCATATGACCTGATTTGAGCAGGTCAGACCTGATTTGGGGGTCCCTGACCTGATGACCTGATTGACATCAATCAGGTCATCAGGTCCTGATTTTGGACCCTTCAAACTTCAAAATGGATACTTAACGGATTAATTCGGTTCAAAATAAGATGTTAAGACTTTAAGGCGCGCTTTTGCAAAGTAATATGTAGTCAGGAATGTAGCTGCGGGATAAGGAAGAAACGTTAGCTTTTGTGCAACTAAATGTAAGATGTAAAAGTATTTAGTTAGTTGTGATCCCTTTGGCTAAGTTCTGTAATACTAGTGGTTCACAAGTTCACATAACCCCTCAAATTTTTGTGTTTACATCTACTACGGGTTACTTTTTCCCAAACAGGAATGCAAAAAACCTTTTTTCTGGAAATGAGTAATAGTGCTAATTAATTTGTAGTACTGACCAATAGATACGCATTGGTGGTGGTTGCATGTTGATCGCGTGCAAAATACGAGAGATATCGGTGATTTTCGGTTTTTTCATATAAAACAAAATTACTCTAAAACTGGTAAACCGATTTTTACCATGTTTTCACCAGGTTTTTTGGGTTTTTCAAATTCGAATAAACACTTCGAAGCTTGGAACTTTTATTTTTTGAATTTTTGACGGTTTTCGATAACTGTGAATATTAGTTCCGAAAAAAATTGCAAGAAATGTCCAAAATTTTGATGAATTTTTTCGAATTTCAAAAAACCCAAAAAACCTGACCCGGGGAATAAAAAATGCTACAAACTGGTGAAAATTTGGTCAAAATCGGTTAAAACAGCCATACCTTTGTAAAGGATACTTATAGGCTAGACTTACCTGTACGTAAAACCTCGTTGTTTACATGGAGTTACTCCCACATTCCCAGACTTACTCCCTCGACACATATTACCATGTATAAGGATGCCCCAGCATCCTCAGTCTCTGTTTAGACCTTGACCAGTGCACACCCTGTCTTATTACTTAGAATATATCAGGCTCTTAGCCCATAGTTCATATATTCCGTGTGTGTGCCCTATTGCTTTATTTAGCAGAGTATTCTGCCGCATACGCATACCCGTGTCACAGCTAGTTCCCCTTTTACAGGCTCACTTTGAGTTACCCGTTAGGTCAGGTCTTCTTGGACTCATATTGTGCGGTCCACTCATAGCCCCCTAAGTGACCCGCTACAATTGGTGGAGGTTTGGTTTCGTTCCCACTAGTGTGACCTGAAAAACATAAAATTTTTACATCCATTTAGTGCTGCAAAGTGTAGGAATTTTCTGAGTATAGTTCCTCGCAGGCGCCATTTTGAGCTTGTGGAGTGCGGCATGGTGGTATCCCTCCGCACAGATTCCTGGGCCGCTTCTGGTTTTTGTTATTCGTAAACCTGAAAAGTGGATTTTCCTCGGGATTACTTCGAATTTCTTCGGATTTTCAGACTTCTTGAACTTTGTGCCGGGCTTTTCAGGTGATGTGTTTCCGCCTGGAGTCCATATAGTGCATTTTCTTGATTTTCCACTCGTTTTTCGTTTATGGGCCCTGTGTTAAACATTGAAACTTACCTGAAGTGAATATTGCAGTGCTTCTTATTATGTGCTGTAACTTTTTCTTGCCCTGAAAATTTTGAAAACATTTTTGTGTCCTCGGTGTTGAACTTTATCCATCGGGAGTACCTGCAAACATTAAAATCATCCATTCTCATCCCTTTTTGGTGGTGTATTTTCCGGATTTCTTGATTTGGCCTTCCTTGTTAATTGTTGGGATTCCACCGGCTCAGGCGTTGATCTTTCCTGGTTTGAATCATCCGTGTTTTTGACCTTGTTCATCCGGACCGGCATTTTGGATTGGCCTATCTTGTTCCCCGTCATCTTAGGGTCATTTTCACAAACTGTGAAGGTCCCTTCAGGCTAGAAATAACACACATATTTTGAAAGTTAATTAATCTTTCTTTTATTGCTTCTCCTCGTCTCTATTGCTATTATCTATCCTCGGCATGGCTACTCAGGCGGATTTCGACGACCTTCAGGCAAAATTTGCAAAATTAAAGAAGGAGTATGATGATTACGTAGTCCAAGCGGATAAGAAAGTTCACGATATGAACGAGCAATTGGAGGCAACGACAAAAGTTGCTCCGCTTTTCAAGGCATTTGGTCTCGACCCCCTGAAGCAAAAGGAAGATCGATTTAGGACTCTCAAATCCAGAGTCCCTCAATTTCATCACCAGGATAATGCGCAAGATTACCTGGACAGACTTGAATTCGAGCTTCAGTCTGTGAACTTGGACATGGGATATTTTCTTCACATTTTCCACCATTTCTTCCAATCATCAACATCCAAGGAATTGGTGAATTGGTTCCGTACCATTGTCCCTAGAATTAACGCATCATTGAAGAATACTAGGAATGAACCTGAAGACATCTGGAATAACTTCAAGTCGTTATTCCTCACTCAGTTTTCTATTGATGTCTCCAGACAGGATGCCACGGATGAATATGACCGCTTTCAGTATACAGCGGGTATGTCAGCCCATGATTTTGTCACCAAGTTAAGAGACATTATCTACCGGATGGACCCGGTTTGGCCGTCATCCAGAGTCATTGAACATATAAGAAGATAATTACCCTCGGATTTGAAAGTGCTCATCTTTGGTGATCACTTATCATCCCTTCCCTTGTTCGAGACAAGATTAAAGGAAGTTATTTTGCAAGCACAGGACCAAGGCAAATATCTAGCTCCTGCTTCATCGGATTCAAAGAAGAAGAGTTCACCAGCTTCTGATACAAAGTCAGTCGCTTCAGCGTCATCTAACACACTTCCTAAAGTCAAGAATGTTTCTGGATTAGTCTGTCAGTATTGTCTGAAGCCTAATCATACCGCTGCTAAATGCTATAGCTTGCAGCGTGGTGAGGATCCTGCTACTCCAAATCAGGATTCCAATAATCAATCTCGCGGTAATTTTGGGGGAAATTCCAACTCTCGTGGAAGAGGAAAAGGCAGAGGAAATGGAAGAGGTAGAGGAAAAGGCCGTGGTGGTAGCTCTAACAATAATAGCCAACCAGCTGGTTATTCCAAGCACCTCTGATTTTGAAAAGTTCCAATCAGCTATGGTCAAGACACCCACAGACGCTCTTCCTAAAGCTCTTTCCGCTGCCCAAGCTCAAAAGAAGTCTCGTCCGGAAACTCGTCACGATGATGACTGGTTCCATCCGGAAAACGAGTAGGTGTGTTGACACGGGATCAACACACCCTTAATAATTTCCACAAAATTCCCCCTGACCCTGGCATATTAAACTCAACACATCCATTTACGGCATTTCAAAAATATTGCCATCCGCATTCTGATGATCCCCGTATATCTGCAATTAGTTCATTAACTAATAATAATTTCAAGCCTCGGATTCCGGAGCTTGCTCCATATCATACGCCGGTTATTCAAAATTTAACCTCGGATCAATCAGTCTGTTTAGAAGAAGATGAGAGTTCTAATTATGAACCATTTATTCCCATCTTCCATCATCGTCCGGTGCCATCCGCACATGTGGCTGTCTCACAACAAGTCACATCCAAGTCAACTCACAATCAGGATGCACCCCGTGTTAGTTTTGCTGCTGCCTCCCGAGCAGCTGCAAGTTTATATAGCCAGGATACTCATGTACTCCGAAAGGAATTTAATCATTTACGAGAGATGCAGACCCATTCTCGTGATTTTTATTGTGAATTGAAACTTTTATCCTCGGATGTACATTTGGATGGATGCATTGATTCCGGTGCTGACATTTCGTGCATTTCATCTTCAATGATCCTAATGCTACAGGAAAGTGCACCTCAAGCAATACAAGTCAGGCGCCATCCGCCCCGTTACATAAGTCAATACATGCAAAATTCCCGAGTTTCTTACAATAAGACTTGCACAATTTTTTACGAATTAGACAATCGTATAAATTCATTTGACTTTGCTGTGATACCTCCCTCTGGTACACTTGTAATTATTGGAGTTAATTTCCTTCGTGCTCATCGTGCTCAGATAGACTTTGGAAATGGTACATACCGTTTCTTTTCTCTCAGTGATTCCCAATGTATAAAACATACTGACAATGAGACTTCGTCTCCTATCACTGTTGATGATGCTACCTCGGAATGCTCTGTAAATACACACGATTCATCAACATCTGAAGATCCTACAGTACGTAGACTTAGGCACGACTTATACTTATACACGACTAGGCGATATGAAATTCCGGCTCGGTCGTTTCATCCTATTAAGTTGAAATTTCGGGATGATTTTTCGGGAAGTGCTATAGTATCACCAGACACACGCAAGATCCGTGGTCTTTCTCTCGGCACTCCTTTAGTTCAAGTCAAGGATCAGACAGTATATGTATGCATCTTTAATCCCAATAAGAGACCAATGATATTACCTCGATTACAAAACATCGCTAGCTATGACGCTTTTGACGCTCAGGAGGTATCTCTTCAGGAACAAGCTCCTGACCCGAGTCACTCTCCCTACCCACCGGTCATTGGTCAGGTTTCTCAACCTCGGGAAAATAATATTAATAATAAAAATTCACCTCTCAAGATGGAGGAACTGAATTTCGGTCCAGGCATGTCTCCTAGTCAAACGCAAACAAATGCTTGACACAATCAATCATTATCGAGACTGCTTTGCACGTGATGAGAGTGAATTTGGCCAACTCAAGTATAAGTATGTGGTGGTGGATACTGGTGATTCAGCTCCAGTCTACCGCCCTTCGTATAAATATTCCCATTTTGAACGGCAAGTACTCAAAGAACATACTGATCGTATGTTGGAACAAGGCATTATTTCCCATTCAACTTCACCTTGGAATTCACC
>JAQFXU010005008.1:0-12397 GCA_034693705.1 Spatulosminthurus flaviceps | reverse complement strand
TTTGGATGGGGAAAATTTCGTGAAATTCTGAGCATCCCTTCTGGGCAAAGCTTAAAACCTTCCAATCTCCCCTCGTAAATATTTTTATCAAAACAAATCACTCATATTATTTTTGTAAACAAATCTTGCAAGCAAAACCAAGCTTCCAAAAATTACAGAATATACACATCAAAAAGGGTTCAATTGATGCTGATCAGACAAAATCATTAGATCTTCCTTTTATATTTTATTCCGTTACGCCAACTTTTCTTACAGTCATGTCAAAATGGTATCATGGTTTCGACCCAGAATCTGACTCAGCTATACTATTTTTTTATTCGATCATAAAAGCACCGGAATGCTATGTAAGCAGTAGAACAATATGTTCTGGTCACCAGAATCTGGTGACATTAAATAAGAGGGGTTAGGAAATCCTGAATATAATATTAAATTACGGTCATAAGTTACTCCTGTATGTGAATAAATAAAAGCTGAAGTTTGCAATGCTTGGTAGAGCATAACAAACATTCGCATGTAACACCTTAAGTCGTTCAAGTTCAAGGTAAACGTAATCTCAAAACGCATAATATTTTTTGATGGTTTCGTGTGGTTGACGAGTATTCACCATATCACCATGCTATTGTTGTTTTTTCCTTACTTTAACAGAGGTCATTATTTCTAAAAGCTTGATGCTCCCATCAATGAAATTAGGCTGTAAAACCGGCTCTTTGAAATAATTCCTAACATTTTAATTGTACCAGCTCTCAATAACTTTCCTTTCAAGTTGGGAAGTGTAAATTGAAATTTGAAAAGCTTCAAGGCACTTCTTGATAAAGCTATCCTTCATTTCACATTTTACTTTTTAAAATACTTTCAGCTATGTGCAAATATACGTCCAGTTTTTTTAGGAACGGTTTTGTATAAAAACCAAATGATTTCACAGGGTCTAGTCTAGGCTAACAGAACTAGGGATATGAAACAAAAATGTTTCACCCAATTATTCTATCAATTATGAATAAACATTGTTCTTTGGACTACAAATGTTTGAAACAGTTTTTCTTTGAACTTATTTGTGCTCCAATTTTTGTGCTCAGTATTTGTTAGCAAAATATTTTCAGCACAAGATAATTAGTTCGCCTGATTGCGAAATAGTTGCATTTTCCTCTAAATAAATGTCAGAAAAATGTTATTTTATTATTAGTTATTCATGGAGCCTGATGGTACGATTTTCTCTTTTACTACATTGTCCCCAGCACGCTTTGAGAAAATTACTTGATCAAGTACTATTATATCCTCCTTTCTGGGAAAAACACTTGATTTATATTTTTCTATTTTTCTCCCTCATATTGTGAGAAAATTATTTGATTTTGTAAATCTATTTCCTTCTTTCTGGGAAAATTATTTTTGGATAATAATACTAATTTTAGTAAATCTATTTTAGTAGAAAAATTTTTGGGTAAAACCAATGCCTGACAGTGTCGTCCCATAAGTTTAATTAGCCAACTAACTAAGCCTGAAGGAATATCCTTCAAGTTTAGTTCACGCTTACCCGTGATATCCAAAGAGTAATTGCCTGGTTCCAGAAATTGCCGTTTTAAGTGCAAAACTGACATATAAGTCATTGAGATTATCGTCACGGCCCTGAAAAAACACAATGTCCCAATCTGTTAATTAGACAACATTCAAAGACTATTCAATTATATCTTAATTACACCACTCTGAGGATTTACCAAAGCTACCATAGTATCCATATGGTCCATTGGTCCAAAGTAAATCAACCCAAAGCATTATGCTTCACCACACATTCTTTCATACCCCCATTCCCAATATTCCCCTAAACATCGGATTTTTTCCTCAGATTATTATTACATACTAACAGCTCTAACATTATAAAATACTCACTGGCAAAACTCTGCTCAACTGAATAAAAAAATGACCTACCATGGCATGTTCGGGGACTGGTACAGATTCATCGTAGCATAGCAGAGTCCCCCCATTAAAATGATATGGCCGATTTGAGAACCAAAGCAAAAGATTGTGATGATAGCTCCAGAAAGTAAGCAATACCATAGTCGCGCTTCCGCTTTCT
This sequence comes from Spatulosminthurus flaviceps, assembly GCA_034693705.1. Lineage (NCBI taxonomy): Eukaryota > Metazoa > Arthropoda > Collembola > Symphypleona > Sminthuridae > Spatulosminthurus > Spatulosminthurus flaviceps. The sequence goes on along the minus strand of JAQFXU010005008.1, from coordinate 10,329 downwards.
TTACCTTAGCCTTGAGGAAAAAGCTGAGGAAAAGTGCGACGAGTTGGCAAAAAATGAAATTCACCTTTAAACAAGTCACATCATATTCAATTATTTTACCAGCTCTTCCAAAATCATACCATATGTATACTTTTTTTTATTAAATTGAACTTGCCTGGTCAATTGGAATGCCAGATGCTTCAGATAGAAAATTAAGGGAGGTTGAACCCCCGAAGCTGCTAAGCTCTCGTATCACGTCAACCACCATTTTTGGCTGTAAGATATTCCCTCAGTCCCAAGAGCTTTTTATTCAACTATAAGATTGTCAGTTAAAGACCGTGACAGGGATCAAGCCACGCCACCAACGTTAAGAAGAAAAGAGATCAAAAGCTTGTCAAGACTATATCTTATTTGAATAAGTCAGTCAGTCACTATGAGAAGTTACACGAAACGAATGGAATTCTTATTTGCTTTCGCCTTCCCCAAGTTTTACTCATATCCCCGTCCTACCACTCTCTTCCGTGTTCGAACGTTCACTGCAAAAGAAATAAACACACAGGCAATAATAAAAATACCATGCCCACAAAAGCTTGCTCTCAATATGCCTTCATACATATGTATACAGTACAGACAGGAGCAGCACATCAATTCCAACCCTACTTCTCCATTGCAATTGCTTCAATTACCAATCAATATCGGACTATTGGGCATAAAACTTTGAAATCCTTCTTGCATTATTTATTTACTTCAATATCAATATCTATACGCATTCCCGATGGATTGTAAGCAACCAGCGGGAGAGTAGCTTACGAATATGTAAACGTACAAACCAACGATCGATTTGATTTCTGTGGGAGCAGGCAAAAGCATGACTGTACTTACTTACACTTGAGCTCCTTCAAATACTCATTAATTTACCAAGCCGCATTTAATATACAGATAGTAAGTTAATGGACGCAGATGTCTGCCAAAAAGCCAGAATCTATTGTTCTTTGCCCACAAAATATTCACTGTCAGTGTGAATATTCGCTCGTGCCATCATCGTGCCGAGCGCACATTGACCACCTCTTTCGAGGACTATGTACTCTACGATGAGTGGACGCTTATATTTATTCAATAAAAAATCGAAATGAAAAACCTAGGAAAAATTCCTAAATCCCTGCTTCTACAACTTACTACTGCCAAAATTATTTCGATAATTTAGACAATAGAGAGAATATCGAACCATCGTACGCATCCCCCCTAACTTCCTCCTTTACAAATTGTTGTGATTGGCAATAGAATAATATTTGGGCCAAGGGGGTACGCTATTTAAGCTATAGCAGCTATCCTAATTATTATCACCAAAACACAAGTTTAATGGCCCCAGAAAGCGTTTGATATTTTGTCGCTCTTTTTATGTATTCTCCATAAGTACGTGCATTATAAATACAGCAAATCAAGTACGTCAGATTGTTTAGGTTAGTAAACGCGTCCCCGAAGAGTCATACGATCATCTGCTGATACCTCAACTTCCAACAAGAGCACATCTCAACAACTGGTCTCGTGGCCATCGGATGATTCTTCACCTTAAGCTTTAAGCGCTCTCTCCTGCTCCCATGTCATGTACTGTTCTTTGCCAAAGCAAGTACTTATATTAAATAGAAGTACATTAACATTTCCCTCCAACATTGCTATACACACTGCTACATACTTCCACATGGTGTGTATAAGTACCAGTGCAGAGAAATCAAAGCATGACTTCATATCACAATGCTAAACACATTGACCATGTTTTGTCTCCCACAGTCCCACATATGAATAACGTAGTAGTAGTAGCATCTTACGATAAAATCCAATTATCTTTTCGACTTTTACAGGTTGCGGTTGCAGCATGTACTTTTCATTCCCAACCTTGACATTCGCAGTAATTATAAATACTAAACTTCATTCAATAAGAATAAGAACACTTAAAACTGAACTTGATACTGATACATTATAATCACAGAGAATAATAAGGTAATAATAAAATAGAGATCCGAGAAGAATAATAATTTTATTGTAATAAAATTATTCAATTTTTAATGCCTGTTCATTCACGCGAGGTTGATGCACATAAAAGATTCTTTTCTGGAATTTCTTCGTGTTTTTAACAGCTCAGAGAAATTCCTTCTTTGATATCCAGAGTAAGTAAGAACAGAATGAGAGGCGTTTTGAAAAGCATCCTACCTTATTACATACCGCCTACACATTTGTATTCAAAGACAGAAAAAGTTCGGTTGAAATGAAAACACACGTCCTATCAGCCCTATTAAGTACGCTGGAATTTGCAAACTTTGACATTGTATGGATTTAATTTACGAACTCCGACCTCGTGCATACAAAATATGCAATCGTGCCTAATAAATTAAACTTGGTGAATTGAACTTTTACTTTACAATGTAGTTATATAGTTGCAAGTTGCAAGCAGAAACTTCTGCTCACACATTTTCATGCAGTCAATGATGTACTGGTGTATAGTTCTAAATTAATTCGCGCATTCACTATGCCCCAGCTGCTTTTGTACTCCAATTATGTACTAAGTAATAAGTGGTGGAAAAATGTACACATTCAATCGAATAGTTTGTTTAAAATACTGAGTAAGCACTACGTGTATAAAATGCATCAAATGAATGGGTGTTTGAAATTCCAAGCGAGATGAAGTGCTCTGTCGAAGATAAATCTGCTCAATAGTATAACCAAAATCAAGTCTCGAATTAATGCAAGGTACTTAAAACTTTACAAGTATGTATGCATTGAAATGGAAACATCCCTCCCGGAACTAATACAAGTCCAGACATTAAAAATTACAAGTACTGATTAATTTTTCCAAGTGTTACTAAAAGCCGTACCATTTCAAATCAAAACTACGTACTACCTTTATTCTTGAGTACATGCTGGAAGCCATCTACAACCTACCTTCCTGCTGTGATGCAAACCTACCTGAATTTAAATCATTCACGTAAATTGTACACGTAATATCATGACACACTCCAACGTAAGTACGAAACAAAATACCTACGCAATTAAAGGATGTTTCCATTTTATCCTCTAAGCTAAGCATTATGAATTTTATATGACTAAACTACATGTACAGCTTCCTCGGTCAGCGCTACGTTAGTAAAAGCCTAAAATATTTTGTTGTTCGCTCCTTATATTTTCTACACAGATCCCTCCTATCTCTTACACCCACTACATATCACATATTGTATAGAGTACAAAATAATTATTAACTACTCCGTATCCTACAAATACACTCTTGTTTAGATCAGCTTATCCACCATTTTCCACGAGTTTGGGTCATGATGAAAACAAAAACAGTATTTTATGAATACCTGTGTTGGCAAAAGGCTTCGGCTCAATGAGATCAAGTGTGGCTTATGAGGGAAGAAAAAAACAGTTTGGAGCAAGAAAGACGGCAAACGTGGACGTATTAAAACTACACTGAGAACTGACAATAAGCTTACGCCACTACTATGTTATTCTTTCTACAGACTCCCTGTGTACATAATATTCTCTCCAAAAAATCTTGTCTGAAGCTTTCCAAGGGAAGGAAAAAAACGTATTTACTCTCCTCACTGCTCTACCATATAGACAGTGAAAAACTTGATGAAATCACCATGACAAAATGTCTTCAATATTAACAACTTACCATGCCTTTCTAAAATACCATCTACCTCCCAAAAAAAATCTTGAAAGTCTGGAAAGATAAATAACCATGTTGTACATAAGCAAGTATGTAACCTTACGTAGTAAGACCAACAACGCGGGTACAATACACTCACTCAGTTATATACGGTGCATAAAATATGCACGGACGGATACAATCTGCAATGTACTTACATGTGTGGGTCTGGGTCAATACCTTGATTAAGGACAACCAGCTACGTACTATATACTAAACCACAGCATACTTTCTGCAGGCCTATCCTCTCGAGAGGCTACTCACTCTCAGACAGGTACTACCCCAAACTTGTGAAGATTATGTCCCAAAGAGCCTTTCTCTTCAGAACATACCCTCCAGAAAGGAAGTGTAGTGAAATGCAGGCTTTTTACTCAGTAAATACATGTTCCAAATCTAGAACGATTAGAGACCTAAATTGAAAGTGAGTTCCTTGTTTAAAATGTTATCAGGTAAAATGTTCCAATGTCGACTTGTGTCAAGGTATTTATATACTTTTTTTCTGAGTATAAACACATTTTATATTCCAACATATTTTTTCTTATTGTCAACCCTTGACTTTTTCCTATTATTAAGAATAATTAAATTCTTTGAGTGGCAATGTAATTTATGGAGGAACAAATGTTAAAAGCTACTTTTGTGTTCAAGAGCTCTAGTGAAGCAGACGCTCTGTCCAAATTGTAGCCTGGTAATATTTTTACAAAATAGTTTGGTATTGATCCAGTGTTTCATGTTGACAAGCCCGCAACATTATTAACTTCTCAAGGAAAGAGCGTTGCAGTGGTTGGTAGAAATGCCTCAAGCTACAAACTGATCTAGTTTAACAGAAACTGCATTGTGGAGAAGAAGAAAGAGAGGGAGAAGAAAAGTAGGAAGAAATTTATATATTATACCTGCGATTTCCCTTGCCTCCCAAAATTCACAATTCCTTCATATTTTAATAATACAGGTGAGGCTGAGATTTGGAGTATAGGCTTATACAGGAGGAGCACGAGCTGCAACCACACTATACCGTCCGTCCACACTCACAGTCTAGGCTGAACTGAGAGCTGAATCTGACTCTCGTTAGGATCTACCGCATGGGCTGGTCATGCTGTCTATTTATGACTTTTCTAAAGCTTTAATTCTACAACGATAGAACCGCATATGCAGTGAATGGATTTCCTATCCGCAAATTCACAAGCAAAATACACCATATTGATGTTTCGCACGTTGCTTCGACTCTCGCCGAGTTGACTCACGATTGTGCATCAAAGTTACAAGTTATAGAGAAGCACTACCGGCTCGGCCGACAAAGTTTCGATAAGTGAAACAAAGGGCAAACGTTATGCACGTACCATTAGCATTTTGTCGGAGGCTGGGAGATGATGTTGATGATGGAGAGAAAGAGCAAAGAGAGAAAATTCGGTGCATAAATTAAAGCTCTCAGCTTCACTGTCGTTTCCTCAACCTTAGCACTATCTAATTATCCTTCACAAATTCAATGATGCTTTTATACTTTCACAAAGTAAATAGTTGATATATTTTTTGCCATATTAATTTAAGAATATCTCAAGTAGATATTGCATACATGCAACATGTATACTCTCTGTACATCTATAAGGACTTTAATTCTTGTATGATCGAATCCGGCAGGGAAATTCGATTGTAAGATCACAGACACATAGTAGTCTACGGATCGTTCACTTTAATCTAAATTTATGAGAAACAATGGGTACAAATGTTGAACTAAAACTATTTCCAAGTTTATATGAAACATATGTATTAACGTGCAAACGTGCACTACTGAGGAACGGACGCTCTGGCTAGGCAATGTTCGCTGATAATGAATACAATGGGGACTTAGCAATTTTATTTTAGATTCCTGCTTGTGGTTTTGGAATTTTGGAATATCTATGCTTATTTAATTAGTATGGTTCAGGAGGTATAAATCTAAAGGTTTGAATTAGTGCTGCTATCGCTATCCCTACCGGTAATCGAAAAGGTCCTCACCAACAGAACAAACTTTTTATTTCGAATGGCTCCAGGTTCAATGGAATTAGTAACGGGGATAAAATTTTTAACTGGTTTAATTTATCAACGTTGAACCAATCATGGACGTTGCTTGTTGAAATCTATGCAAGTAATACAAATATATTCAGCCTTAACGTCAGAGACTGGGGACAGGGTGAAGATGAATGAGTAGGTGAGCACAGGGACTGATTTTGTTTGATAGAAATAATCAAGAGTGAGAATGAGAAGAATATTTCCTAACTTCGTTGTGATAGTAATTGGAAATGTCATTGAATTCCATTCCAAGTATTTCCAAGTAAGATAACAAAGGTATTATAGGACTTGGCGAGTTCATTACTGTATTAACTTCTTTCGACATGCCAGCCATCTTCCCACGCTTTTTAATAAATGGTCATAAAATTGTCAGTTTAATCAGTGGTTTACTGACAATAATTTTTGTAAATTGATAAATTGAATAAGTGATTGTGAAACCAACAACAACAGTTAGAACTTACAAGTAGCAGAGTCGTTGAGTTCTAAGTTCTTAGAAGTATTTGACACGCAAAATTAATCACGCAGAACGTTATGAGGATGACTGCTGGTCAATTTTACCTCTGAAGACATTTTCATGATTTTTATGGTAAAAATATTTCAATTGTACGCATACGTATAAGTAAGTAATTCATACGTACGCGTACTGTGTTAGTATATATATGTATATATAGGCTTTTCATTTCGTTACAAAGAAATCTATGCACAATTCGACAAAACTGTGTCACCAGGTGACGTCAGCATCTTAAAAAAGGTGCAGTAATCTTTCTTGGATTCGATTCACAGTCACAGTGGTTGCGTAAAAGTATACGGCTTCCGATTTCGAGTTTTCCATGTATTTTTTCTTTTTTTGCAAAGTCAATGCCAAACGGCAAACAATATCCATGAATATTTGAAGGACTTTTGTTTGGCTGCTCTAAAATTGGATCTCGTAATATGTGTTCATCCAGCATGAGTGAGGAACTGAAATCCACTCGGTTTTCGTAATTTATGCATATATACATGCGAACACGGTAGTACTTATATACTATTTATACATTACCGAACCACACGAAATTAACAAAAATGTTGAACGTTTCCTTTTTTCAACTTCTAATATGTACTGGCAATTCGGAAACACCTGGAGCCGTAGGTACAAGGAAAATGAAACGACTGAAATAGAAAACGAAAGAATAGACCATAAAACTAATATATTGAACCCATTCAATATTTGTGCTTGTTTCAGTATTACACACGTGGAGGTTCGGTGCCTTCCGTGAATTTTTTCTTATCTTCATACAAGCCTTGGAGAACTGAGAATTGTAAAGCAATTTTGGGGATCGTGGAAGAAAGTTAATGAATACTAGAGCAATATCTACGAGGTCGAGTTAGATTTCGTTTTTCTAGCCACAACTCATATATTGGCACTGTAATGACACTGCGCAATGAGCTAATTTATTGAACCATAGCATTCTCAGAACAAAAGGTGAAGGTGACAACATAATTCAACTATCAGATGATAAGAATTTAAATGAATAATTAACGAGATACATGTTATAACCAACCGATAAAATATATATTAAACCATAGTTTTGTTCAAATTAACATATCCTGAACCTAGACAACTTAATTTATGTAATTTAGATTCCTTCTTATCTTCATCATCATCATCAGGTGAAACTTCCGGACGATGTTTCTCTACTCTAAAGGTAATTCCAAAAAACAGTTTTAAATCTCGGAGATACTGAATTGTAAAGGGCGTTAAAGGGCCCAGTAGGACCGAGGATACGTCTTTTGGCCCCAAAGCCATTAATCCAAGAACGAGCCACTGATAGACTGAATCAACACAAGCTTTGGAAGCTATTTCTTTAAAAAGCTGTTTGGCAATTTTAGCTCCAAAATCCTCTGGACTCAAAATTATTTCTTGGTTTTTCTTTACGTCTCCATTGCCATCAATAATACCGGTAGCGTTTGATTTCTGCTTCTTTCGAGGTTGCTCCATATCATCTTCATTGTCGTTATCGCCAAAAAGTTCGAATTTTCTTTTCTGTTTGGATTCTGATTCATGCGATAGGTCCAACGTAACTGCTGTTGTTTGCACAATTTGTGCATCGTCAGTTTTTTCCCGACCAACAAATCCATCCACAGCATAGTGAATATTTTTCGTAGTTTCAGAGTACAGAACAAGTCCAAAACCTGGCACCTTAGATTTCGAATGCTTGACAGGATCGCTAGTGATGAATACGTCGGATAAGAATGGTAGAAAAACCCCTTTCGCTGATGTGACAATTCTGTTTAACATCTGAGGAGATACCCGGAAGCCATAGGCTAGTCCTCGGACTTTCTTCACCTTTCCACAATCTTGACTCAACTGTGATCTAAGTGTGAGTAACTGCTTCTTGACAGTACATGTAAACTTGATCTCAGATTCATCATAACTTCGAGAGGTTACCTAACCAATAATGCAAAAATATTAAAAAATAACCAAATCATGTCTTCCCTATACACGTAATTCACAAGCAACTCAACTCTCACAGAATCACTATTCCAACACCTTCTAATTAAAAAAAATGAAATTAAACTTACTTGCAAATCAGGTTCCAGCCCAAAAATCTCCATAAGAGGCAAAGCCGCGTGCTTAATTTTGTAGACAGAATTATACCCAGTTTGATCATTCTGCAGACGACCTTTCAACGTCAAGTTCAAAGGCTTCTTGCAAAACGGAGCTAATAACAAAAGCGGTTCCAAATAATAACTCAAAGGTCTTCCTTTATCACAGGAGTACGCTACACTTCCTCCAGTCAGCGCTCCTGGAATCAAATTGACTTCCGTGCCTGTCTCTGAGATTTTAAACCTAGTTCCATTGCTTATGCGATCCAACAGATGAATAAACGATACTTCATATGGGGTAAGTCCCACATTTAAATCCGACTTCGACCGGATTTCCTCTATCTTAATAGGGCGAGACGACAGCAATGACAACACCAATCTTTGACGAAAATAGTTACTACCTTGGTTGAAACGAAGCTTCTTCAAACTCAACGGGTTGTCGCCTAATTCCATCGGACTTCCTCCTAAATATCCACATCAAACACATTAATCAATTTAATATTTTTGACACGCACGCACACAGTCAGTGTCGTAAATAATTTCAATTCTAATCTCATTCCTTATTAATCACTTTGTTTATTTTTCATCCCTCCCAATTATTTCCAAATTTTTCCCCTTTAACCTTTAAATTTTGCTAGACATAGAGCAAATATTTCAAATACTTAACCTAATGCCATGAAAAAAACATTGCATGCAAGTCCAGTAAAAATCGATATTTCATCCCGATTTTTAAACGACAACAAAATAATTATTATTAAATAATTCTCCTCCCCAAACCTACCTTGCGGGATAGCGTGTTCAGACTTAAAATGTATTCTTTAATATGTTGCAATCAAACTCGCTGATCCACTAAAAATTCAACCTCAACCTCACCGTCTGCGTCAAAATTTATCACTGTAATCAGCATGCACAATTCAACGTGCTCGCAATTCGCCACTCACGCAGTCAGTCTGCAAAATTAAACTTGTCCCGCACAGAGTAAATAAATGTAATCAAATTCAACATTCAACCTTTTCCAAAGAAAGAACGGAGTCAAAAACTACTGCAGTTTCCTATATACATAAGATCGACCAAGAAAATCGACTGCATGAAATTTTTGTTTTTGCGACGCCTTTATATGGTCGCTCGCACGCAGCTATATTTACAGCATCACTCTACAACATATACATATGTGTGCTGAAGCATTCAAAAGTGCCTCGCATTGCCATTGACCACACATCCCTCGATTTTAGTTCTATGACTTTCATCCAAAGTCCAAGTTATGTCATATGCGGAATGATGAACCCACAACCACCCGTCAATAAAGAAAGTTCTGGATGCTGGATGCAACTTATTTTTGGCCTTTTAATTATTTTTTGAATGAGTTAAAGTTTTTACTTGTACATAAATAAGGGCAAAGGATCTTGGGCTATTTTTTAACGGTGCAGTGTGAGAATTGGGACCACTTTGACTTACCACAGGCGCACCGCATATGTATTCAATTTTTAGAAATTTTGCTGTAAATAATAAGCAATTTTGATGTGACCGTATGGCTTTGCATTTTTTATTGCGTTTCACCGCTACCTTTATGAACACCCTTTTGAGAATGGCATTAACTTGGAAATACGAATTTGAGTATTTTTTTACAAAAAACCTCGATTTTGAGAAATTAAATGGCTTTTTATAACCTCGGACTTCCTCATTTTGTATCAAAATTGTGGTACTCGTAAATTCTGTAATTTAATTAAACCATGGAATGTATGGATTAAAATAATGTTAACAATCCGCAGATAGCAGGTACATATTAAAAACAAGAATAAATAAGAATTGGGATGCAATAAAAACTCATAATCGGGGATAATGTCGTCAAAATTTTTCTCATGTCCGAATGCTAATGTGATATATGAAGGGCACTATGCATACAATGATTTCATCTATTCGGTGGTTTATACGCACAGAATTTAAAGAACACTATAAAGAATGTGAAGAAAATGAAAATCTGTCAGAAAATTCTGAAAATCAAAATTTTGGCTCTCCAA
>JAQFXU010005007.1:0-12397 GCA_034693705.1 Spatulosminthurus flaviceps | reverse complement strand
AACAATCCTCCAATTAATGCCCTAAAAGTGCTTGCACAGGCAGAATTTATCAAAAAAGACGATTTTTTTAAATTGACCAATTAATGCCCTAAAAGCCCTAGAAAACACGTATTGTTGACCCCGATCATAATAAGTATAATCGTCGTAAATTATGATTATTAAGATTAAGTGTCTATAATATTAATTTGCTCTAGAAATTCGGGACCGAACAGTTTACAGTAGTACTAAAATTAGTAAAATTTTTATAAAATTAGTAAAAAAGAAAAAAAAATTGTATTTTTCATACTGCATAGTTTTACTCGGTCTGAATTTCGAAATGACACGGCAAATGCCGACACCAGTTTTACTTGAATTCAGCTGAACATTTATTTTTTCATACACGTATTGTGTGTATCACAATACTTATACATTCAATAAATATAAATAAAATCATGTTTTTTTGTTTGTGGTTTAAAGTTGAAACCACTGCCCTCCTGGCAGAATTTCCGTTTCCGTCATCGCAGTCAAGTGCAATGTAGAGCTTAGGACACTTTCTCCTTCACTCGAATTAAAGGGGTATGGTGACCACTTCGGGGTTGGATCCGAATAAATATGGATTTATCTGAAAAAACCTCAAGTCCAGCAATCCAAGGCGAGATTTCGGAGATTGGTGGTAGTCCTCCTTGCTCATATCTATGCTTTCTTGATTTTCTTCGGAAGAAGAGCCATCTTGTGGTGAAGCCATACTTTCGTCTGAATCCATATTTATTCCGCAAAAAATGATAATACCATTATATTAAAACCTATGCAAGATTATATTATTCCAGACCCATGTAAAAGAGTATGTTTTCAAGGTTGTTTTATTGTCTGCAATATTTTACAGCTTTTTGTTTTTGGACAAGGGAGCCAGAGAAAACTATTTCGTTAAATCCCTAGCATTTTGTCAGCTGAACATATTGTCACCAGAGTAAATATTGCTGCTGAAAGTCGAATTTTAAAACGACAGTTTTGAAAATTGATAACATAAATTGGTAACATAAAACATAATGCACACCATATTTTTGGAAATTAGAACCTAACATAAATAATATACATGCTTTATAATATTTAATTGTTATAGAATTCAGGATGAGGAATTGGAAGGTAACTCAAATTAATAGAATCAGTTTCAGGAGACTGGAACCTAAATAAATAGAACCACTTTCTGGGGATTGCCACCTAAGCTAAATTAAATTCATCCCATTGAAAACCGAAAATATCTGTACGCACTGGTTTATTGTTAGCGCAATAACCGTCGCCATGACAGCTTTTATAATAAGGAAACGTGCATTTTTGTTATTAACGAAATGTAGTAATGTTATTTTGTTGTGACGAAATGCTGTGGTTTAGGTGATGAAAACATTGGTATTTAATAAAGTGATCTGATCGCTGCCTATCTTATCAATGGTATAACTCCATCAGCTTCCTCCCGTCGAAATCCCACAGGGTTATGATTTTTGCAAAAATATTTCTGAAGTCTAAAAAATCAAATTGGAGCAAAAAATATGACACTACGCTGCGTGCACCACACAGATTGGCCCCTGATGTCAATCTAGTGGTTTTTATAGGATACAGGATACCGCTGGATTGGTTGGACCGACCACGGCTCAATTTTGGAGCCTCAGCTGGGAGCCGTGGCACCCAGTTTAACTTTGATGACCTCTGGGGGCCAACGCGATAAGTTTTCGGGGTAGTTCAAAAAATTGCCGAGGTATGTCTTTGATAATGATTTCTTCCAATTTTCAGCGAAATCGGTCGAGCCAGTCCGGCGGTATCCTGTATCCTATAAAAACCACACAGATTGACCTCAGCGGCCAATCTGTGCGGTGCATGCAGCCTAGGGTCATATTTTTTGCTCCAATTTGATTTTTTAGATACTACAGGGCGTCAGAAATATTTTTTCAAAAATCGTAGCCCTGCGGGATTTCGGCGGGAGGAAGCTGATGGAGTTATACATTGACATTTGTTATAATTGTTATATTGAAGAATAGCTCTACAACCATTTCTTTGGCTTAAGTCCAAACGAGACTAACTGAAAGTGTGACCTTCCTGCGAGCAAGCACGCAATACTGATTTGGTAGACTTTTGATTCATTAGACTACGATCATTTCAAGGAAGGATTTAATTTACTCTTACATGTTTCGGGTCGAGTTTCTACTTGACATCGCAATTAATTATTTGTCTGCCTTGCTGGGGACTTGCATTTAACCCGTACCGTGGAGCGGTGTAAATGGTAGGTGCTAATATTTACCGTGGGCGGATTATTTGGTGTAGAGTTAATTCCTCCGCGAAATCACCGCTAACGTTAACTCCGCTAGGGGCAATGCCGCCAATGACAATTCCGCCAAACGTTAACTCCACTAACGATAATTCCGCCGTTAGTGTATTGCCGCTAATAATCTATCATTCTTTCTTTCCTTTGCGTCCCTTCGACAAAGTCCTGATAGACTGTTAGGAAATAGTTGGTCAGCGAACATTTTGTCCAGAGCTGCTTTCAGGTAGCAAAAAATCAGGATCCGCACCTGAAATTTCAGGTATAATTTTTCGTCGACCCGAACTTGGCATGTCGGATCCGAGTCAATACTTTACCTGTCAGGTATTTTTGATCGGATATTACGCGCTTATTTACCCGCACCTTGTAGAGAATTATGCTACGTCTCTACAATGCAATAATAGCTTATGCTGAACTGCAAATTATGAAGTTGTACGAGAGAATATTTTTATTAAGAATATTCAGGAACGCAAGACAAAATGACAATAGACCCTGGGCCAAGAGAACTCTTGCCCTTTTATACTCTCGGGCACTTAAACATTGAGGATTATAATAAGATGAACACTAGAGGCAAATGACTTTAGGGTCAGCTTCAAAAGTAAGTAATTTAAATAAGCATAAGATATTAGTTTACACAGCAACTACAGCGGTGGCTGGTCAAGTAAATTAAGTAAGAATACAATATGCACATAGCACAACGTAATACATAGGCAAGACACATATACTACACAATACGTAGCAAGTAAAGGTAAAATCCTTTACAACCTGACAAAATACCTGACGTGCGGATCCTAGCCCTACCCGACGCGAACCTGAACCCGACCTTGACTTTCAGGTATAATGTAAATATAAAAAGTTAGCAAAAATAACACACGCTAATATTTTCGTAATCATCCTTAGCCGATATTAGTTTTAAAACACTATAAGACAGTATAAGTTTAAAACGTATTGACAAAATAAATAATTTCAGCTTTAGGCAAACCTTCTCAGGTACCCGTTGAGATATGCAAATACTAAATTAATATTACTAATATATGTAATGAATTAATGAATATTTTTAGATATACTTGAAGGTATCCCGACCTAACTTGTATAGCTGACCCAAACTGATGATCTTTCTGATATCATGATAATCAAGATAATTTTTCTACCTATCTGACTTAACTGAAATACTTGTTAAATAATGTTTTTTAAACTGCCATGTTAACAAATCCAAACAATTTATAACTTACCTTCTGTCACAAGCGTAAGATAATTTGAAGAACGTAGCAGTTGACTGGTAACTACTGCTGTTGATATAGGAAGTTAACGAGTAGATCATGATTTTAGTGTTTTAAATCAATTATTACCCTTTAAATTATATACATTATTAAGCTTAAAACTATTTATTCGGTCACAGAAAACAAATAAAAAAGACCAGTATGTAAATATACACATATAATCCGAAACACGCCAATAGGACGTTAATTCAAGAATAAACTAGCTTATGTATACGTATGTACTTACATAAACTATTGCGAAAATACTACCTTGCGCAGAATTTATTGCTATAACTAGAAAATATCCCTTTATCAAGTGGAAGTCAAGCACAAAGTATAAAAATAGTACCCGAAAAATACCTGAAACTTCAAGTTCGGGTTCAGGTATTTCGCAAGCTTCAACCCGCACTTGTACCTGAAGTTACACTCAGGTTCTGATTACCCGAACCTGACTTCAACCCGACTTGACTTTGCGAGTTCGGATCCTGTGTGTACTCGACCCGACCGGATCTATCAGGTATTTAAATTCGTTCAACCCGTACCTGACCCGAACCCGAACCGACGGGTATTTTTCAGGTAGTACCTGATACCTGAGAGCAGCTCTGATTTTGTCACCTGAACATTTTGCCTGCGAACGAATTGTCCCTAGAATGAATATTGTTACAAAAGTCAAAGTCGAATATTCTATACTGACAATTTTAAAAAATGTTATAAATTGGTTACGTAATGCACATAAATTTTAGGAATAAAACTTAACATAAACAAGGTAAATCAGTAGTTCGGTTTTATAAAATTATTATAGAATCTAGTACGGGTGATGGGAACCCACCCAAAATTATAAAAATAAAATAAATAAATATCGGGGCTTATACTCTCTACTTGTTAAAGTCTGTCGGAGTTGTCAACCATCTTAAACTTTATTAGTTCAGTTTATTTACAAAGTTCAATGTATGACACAACTATGAGTAACTCCGGCTTTCTGCGGCCATCATTGTAAACCCGCGGAGGCGGTCATATGTCTGAGCGGTCAGGGGAAAAACCCAGTGGGAAAAAACCCCTTTCCTTTAATACCAACTACAAGCCACTCCGGGATTCGAACCCCGGACTCAGACCACACTCGTAAACGAGATCCTATCCACTTAGCTATCAGGCGCCAACCAACCACCCACCCAAAATTAATAAATAACGTTCTGGGGATTGAAACCTAACCTAACCTAAATTAAGATTAGATTCACATTATGGGGACTGAAAGCCTACCTAATTTAAAAGATTGACTTTATGCGGACTGAAAGCTTTCCTCATTTAAAAGATTCACATTATGGGGACTGAAAGCCTACCTAATTTAAAAGATTCACTTTATGCGGACTGAAAGCTTTCCTCATTTAAAAGATTCACTTTATGGGGGTTGTAACCTAACCTAAATTAAAAGATTCACTTTATGAGGATTTTAACCTAACCTAAATTAAAAGATTCACTTTACGGGAACACATTGGAACGTAACAGGAAGCATCGACCATAAATGTAGCTGATTGTGAGTATGTCAGTGGATTTGAGCAGCGAGATAGATGTTGAGAACAGGATGCTGAGGAGAGGGATGAGCACAAGTGCGCAGCCCGAGCTCTCACATCTCCACTTGGCATGTTTTGCTATTCTGACATTTCTTTAAGTGTTTGGTTATGGCCTGTTCATTTGTGTTGTTTTAGCAAGCAAAATGATGAGAAAAGAATTTAGCCTTAGCCACAGATGCTACTGAATGAAGCTTACGTTCATTTTTAGCATTTCGATTTTTAGTGATTGATGCAATGTTATGGTGACGAAATGACGTTGTGATAAAGTGTTTTAGTTTAGTTGACGAAAAAATTGCTGACAAAATGATCGCTGTCGATATATGCATTGGCATTTGTTAAATTGAGGAATAATTCTATATATAATCTACCTACTGTAGATGTGGTAGTCTTAAACTTGTGCGTTGTCTAGGATTTGTTTTGTTCAGTATCTTCAAACAATGATCAGAGTTGTGGTCTCAATCGTGATGATTGTTGGCGGCGGTATTAATGTCGGCGGAGTTATCGTCACGTGCTATCGGAATTATTCCCGCGGACTTAACGTCAGCGGAAATCTCGTCCGCGGAATTAGCTCTTACCACCAATTATTTAACTGGGGAACTAAATACATAAGTAATTACTTATGTATTTACTTACGTAGTAGAAGCGCTTAAGTACCTTTTTCACTTGACTCGTCTTCCCCCAACGATTCATTCGGCTCGCTTTCTTCTGAAACGGGTTGGGCCTGCGGTTTCCCAGATTTAGTACCCGAACTTCTGATAGTTTGACCAAGAATAATTGGAGATTTTAATGTGTTAGGAGCCTCGGATGATTTGAATCCTATGATGAGGTAAAATTATCAACAACTAGGTAGATCCAGATTTTATTACAAATATGCAACAACTTAATTAATGAAAAATCTATCCATCCAACTTTTACCCCATACATAATAGTCTTTTTTTTATGGAAAATATTGCCAGTCCTCAAATGGCTATGGCAAAGTGAATAAGGGTGGTAAACGATAAACTAGTACGTACTTCCGTATCTAACAGAATAAAACTACACCTACAGCCAGCCACGTTCGAGACTGGAAAAAATGCTAGTAAAGTAGCATTTACTACTTTTGAAAATTATAATGATACTTAATGATGCGACATGGGTGAAAGCCTGTGGGACTCTTTATAAATAAAAACCAAGTAATAACAACTCACTCTATACATACATATATCTAAAGTATGTAAATGTATGCTAACATATTTGAATTGATTGCATTTTGCACTAGTTTGTCGCATTTAATTTTTACTCGACAATTTTGGTCGGCGTCATCGTTTTACTCGTTTTTCACTATTTATACTTTTCTTTCTTTTAATTTGTACTTAGCATTTTGGTGTCCCGCAAATCATAATTATTGGGAGGTCAACTGGGATTTAAGATGGGACAGTTTTGTATCAGCGAATCAGCATGGGGGCTTGTACACAAGGGATTCATGGTAAGGGGGCGGAAAATAGCTGAAATATGTTCGTCATGGTGTTTACACATGTCACAGGCAAACTTTACAAATTCTTTAGTCATAGTCACCGATAAAATGACAGGAGGAAATTTATGCTCCCTGAAACCTCATTAGCCAACAAGTTCGCCCAAGTTGTGTGATATTTTCATAAATAATTATTCCAGCCATGACACGATATTTTACTCTCATAAAGAGCAATATTACTCTAAAATTAGAAATTATAAATTATTCTGTAATCGTTTATTTCGAATTTCAAAATCTTGTTCAAGTTAGTTATGCATTTTTCCCACAGTAATCGTGGTATGGTTAACGCACTGGCGCGGCGGCGGGAACTATAAATACATAATTTGTATAAAGCAAAGGTGGTGCATCGAAAATCGAAAATGAGTTCGAATGTTTGAAAGTTTTCAGAAAGCTGAGTTTTATCAATAATGAGACCTAATTTCAGATTTCACCTCATTTTAAATCCCAATTAAAAATTATGAACATTGAGGTTGAATTTATTGCATTATTTTCTACAGTATTATCATTGGAGTATGCTCCACTCTACAAAGAATGAAAAACCATACCTGGCGACTCTTCTGATGGATCCACATCATGCCAAAGGTTATCGTTGCTGCCTTTTACCATTACAGTGAATATTTCATTAGGGCTAGATGGTGATGTTAGGCTCAAGGAATTTGAAATTGCTCCACAAGCCGTTGTTGTAACCAAGGAAGTGAACTAGTTTTAGGAAAGAAAAACCCGCAGTAAAAATTAACGAGTATGGGAAGACATTGAAATTAGACGTTGAATGTGACAAAAAAAGAATCGTTTTACTATTATGCATGGAAGTATTGATTGAAAAACGGGAGTCATGGCAAAACCCTTCCGTCTAGATTGCACAAACTTTTACGAGGTGGAAAATGAGCAAGCAGAGACACTGCAGGAAAAGGGTCCTCACTTGAAGCGATTGAGACTGTTACTGGTGATGATTGAAGGATTCTCTCATTCAAGCGAGGAATGGTCCATCGCTTTTAGCTAAAGTTAGTGCAAAATCCATAAGTTAAAGAAGAAGACTTGTATTATTTCTTTCGAGGGCATCAAGTTCATCTGTACCCTTTTTCAATGATTTCGCTTGTCGAACAGAAAACTAAGAAAAACAAATTCGTGTAAAATGAACTAAAGCCAAGTATGAACCAACAATACTGGTTATGGAGATAAGTGTTAGCGAAAAGTAGCACGAAGCGCGAGTTTAATTTTTTACTACTACTTAACTATGCTATTTATCATAATAATAATGAAGAGGAAGAGGAAGGTCGTTTTGTTCTAAAGTCCGTCTGCTCTTTACGAGATCTCTTGCTCATTGATTGGGTCCTATTCAGTTTCTTAACTTCTATTAGTACGAAGATTCCGAGAAATGTACCGCACATATTATATTTTAGATGCCTATTCCTTGATAACGGAGTTATATAGATAGTCGCTGAATACCGAAGGGTGCTGGAACATGTGTTCCATATGAATCAAAACCCAATCTTAATTCATGGGATACATTTGCCACCCTAAAACCCCAATGTAATTTGCATTAAGAAAGTCAGAGGAAATTAGATCTTTAATAACCAGCAGGAAGTACATATATATAGGCTACGCGTCTATTTTCGTGATCTACAAATAGTTTGTAGATAAAACTGTTATTTTTCTTCGTTTACTGTAATACAAATAAATCTACTAACCTTCATAGATACGTCTACTTCTCTACAAATTCTACACTGGAGGGTCAGCCGTTCCCCACTTCTACTTTCTAGCTGTGGAGATCTCTGGGGTCGAGTAGGTTTTTGTAGGTAGATTGCCCATCATTATATGGATCTTAACAACCGGATTGCTACAGGCTGTGAAAATGATGACTTTTTAATTGGAGATGCATAAGCCTCAGCTTGTAACTTTTATAGATAACTTAAAATAATTGAAAAGGACACAAGCTAGGGGTAAAATTATAACGTTTCATGACTGTATAGACAATTTGCTTTATTAAAAGGAAATGGTTTAAAAAAAACAGATTTACTTTATACAAGACAACTCAAGATGAGGTGGATGAAACTCCGGAGGTTTTTCAGCTTCATACTCTGTTCCTGCGGGCTTGTGTGGTCAGCGCTATTTTTCTCCTACACCAGGCAATCGCAGTTCCCAATCATAATTTCTGAATGTAGGCAGTAGGCCTTTAACGATAAACCGAGGAATTTTGCACCAGCTCTCAGCCCAAACATGGAAAACTCGGGATGAAAGAAGAAACAAAAAGAACTGGATGCATGGAGACAAGGACATATTCCGACGATTTCGGAATCCTTGCACGGTTACTTCCTATGGAAACTGATCTTCTTGACAAGTAAAATCAAGCTGAATCAAGTAAAAACGCAGAAGAACGGAGCGACCTATCTAACCCTTGCTGCGTTGTTTAAATAGAAGTAGATGTTATGGTTAAAGTGCAAAGCACAGTACGATTCCTTGGAATTATGCTTGATCGGGTATTTATAAATCCCGAATGCTAAATTCCGAATAAGATGTATACCAGACAAGTTATTTATAAAAATAAACTATATTATATTTGTAGCGAAATTAAGAAAGAATTAATGTGTGTTAATGTTTTTCGAATAATTATCGAGGTGGTGACGTCCCACGCCCAGTGACCCAGTCAAATGATCAGGAGGTATCCGATACCCCCCCCCCCCAGTGGTTTATACACCACTAGTAAAAACTACTTACTTAACCCATTCGCTCCTTAGACGGGCTCTCCCTAACTTTATATAATGTTAATGAACAAAAAGATTTTTTGTACGTGTTAGTCGATTTGACTTTAAATCCGGTTACACAGGTTTCATTTTTGCAACAATAATTACTGTTTGCCTAAATTGAGGTAGTAATTCTCAAAATGCAAATTCATTAATCATCTGCATACTCTTCGGGATGTTCCGACAAAAAAAACTGCAATAATTATTTATTATATTGTAACTTGTGACAACGTGTTTGGCTCCTAAAACCCTTTTGCCTGTGCTGTAAGTAAGCAAATACCTGTTCAATGCATGTTTTGTGTTCAGGTTGCTCTGCTTTCCATTCGGTCGTCATAGTCATGAACTAGCGTGTATTTTGAGGTGAAGAAGAGACTTTGGTTAGGCAATGGACGGATATACACATTTTTTTTATGAGCGAAGCGAGTATATGCAACCGCCACACTTGAGAGTTTGTCTCCAGTAAAACTCGCCACCCAAGGAACGTAGAGCAATGCGATTAGTATCAGTCGATGCAGTTTTTCATGTAGATGTGCAAGAAGGTTTCCATTTTTGGAAATTTCAAAATTTTGAAAAATTTTGAAAAATTTCAAATAGCTGAAAAATTTTGAAAAATTTCAAATTTTTGAAAAATTTTGAAAATTTTTGAAAATTTTCAAAAATGCTTGGTGCAGTTTTTCTATGCAAAGTGAACCTCCCCTACATGTGTTACGACTTCGATTGAGAAATTGGCCCTAACCAAGGTCAAATTGACGGAAATCGCAAATTGCGCATTTCATGGGCCCTCACGACAATTCCCAGAACCCCTACAGATTTCACCTTGTCTCCACAAAAACTTTTCGGGCATTGAAGCTACAGCTTCAGGACTAGTGCCAATCAAAACAGTTTTTGGTGTAGATGTGCAAGAAGGTTTCCATTTTTGGAAATTTCGAGGCCGATGCTAAGAAACTGACTTTATACATAACCTGAAATTCCGCACGATCGCAACTGATATCATTTATTTTTCTGTTCAGCTTTTGTCATCTTTTTGATCCTCGCCATTCCTTTTTAATAATAATAAAAACAATGTATGTATTGAAATTTTACAGGGGTGTTTTCAGTGTAAAACCTTTTTTCTGCGCCTTTTGTTTTGTCACCTTGCATAAGTGTGACACCCCCGTATGCATTTGTAACATGAAAGCTTCGTTGAAATAAAACGCATTAAAGATGAAAAAAGAAATTATTAACGCAACGAATCCATCACACTCAAAATGTACCCAAACCACCCATAACCATCGCTTCGCTCACAACATGCACCCGCTCTGCGGGTGCAATTCGGAGTTTTAATTATTTATATTCACAAAAACAGTGATTATCCCCATAATTTAGGTAAAAAAAAACTGCGGAGCTGAATCAGCATGCTCTGGCCAGTTCGTGAAATTCCCTTGTGATTAAAAAACCATAGTTGAAATTCATTGTGCAGTTCTGGAAGTTTTGTTTTTGAAAAATATGATTTTGGCATTAAAATATTTGTTAGTGAATTAATTTGCTTACTGATAAAGATTGTAGTAGAATACGAATTAGAGTGCGGAATTTTGCATGTATACATTACACCCTATACAATGTTTACGGACCGTGACGCAGTGGAACCCCTACTGCTGACTACCTGAAGGGTTATTATTAACTTGAACGAACCCTTTATTAGAGTTTAAAAACCCAAACCAATGTTGCATATGAGGGTACTGCCCTTATTGTAGGTCACTGAATTGGGGGGATTTTTATCTATAACCCACCTTTCCCCGTTTCTCAATTCTTTTGAATACGTTTAATGACACGAAAGCCAAAACGCCAAACAAAAAGGTCTCAAGACAAGGTACGCAAAACATTTCTCATGTTTTTGCAAAGTTTCAATCACCGGGAAGACAGTTTAGTATAATGACAAATTACGGTTCGTGGCAGTTCACCTTAGTTTAGCCAGGTACTAAATGCAATTGTATGATGTTATACTGCATCTAGCCCGCAATCAAGGATATTTGTAGTGCTTCTTTAATTTAAGTTAAAATTCTGTGGTTGACAAGTTCAACCTTTAGGGCACCAATCCGTTCTTTGAACGGGTACCTCCACTTGTTGTTACAAAAATAAAAGGGGCGGAATTTGGTTTCATGGGGTGTACCATTAAACATACTGAGAAATTTTGATAAATGATCACCAAGACGACAACATTTGCTCCTTTTTTACTTACCTGAGAATATTAAAAGTAATACATAACTTGTAATTCAATTAGCTCATGTATTAAAGTATAGTGATCTATAAGGTCAAAAGCCTGCTTAAGCAGGATTATAATGATGTAGCTTCCTGGCTGTTTATAAATAAAGCCAAGGAACCAAACATTGTAATGAGAGGTATAAGCTTACTTGATCGTTCCAAATATGTGTTTCTAATTTGTGTACTAATTGGCCATAATATGTGGAGAACTTAAATTTTTTTGCCGAAAAAATTTGTTGGTGTTATTGGTTATAATGGGTAATTTTAAAATAGTTTGGGGAAAAAAATATTTTTGACGCACAAACACGCAAACCGATTTGATTTCACTCATTATTTTATTGTATTCCATAATCTAGGGAGTGTTCAAAAAAAATCTTGAACAAAATTGGTCAAATATGTTTTGATTTATCGTATAGACGGACGTACGGACAAGAATATTTCAATTAATCCTGGAAATTAATTGTAAAGACATATCATGATGTATCATGGGAATGAGTTTGACCGATTTGGGTGCCCCGAAATCGGGTAATTTCAGGGGAAGGAGTCAGAAAATTTAAACACTAAAAATCATTTGTTCTAACCAGCATTTTTGTACCCCAGTAGCTCATACGCGTTCCCCTATAACTTTGGTCTTCGGAAGAGTATAAAAATTTATGTAGTATCAATTCTGAAAGCTAAAATGTTACGCTTTCAGAATCTTTCACTCTTATTACTCTACGTTGAGTGCAGCAAAAGTTATAGCAGATCAAAATTCCTCAATATTTTAAGGATGTTTGCAAGGGATTTTG
>JAQFXU010005006.1:0-12400 GCA_034693705.1 Spatulosminthurus flaviceps | reverse complement strand
AATAAAGGCTTAAGATGGTTGACAACTCTGTAAGACCTACGGGTATGTATCGGAGTATAAACCCACATTTTTTTTTACCACATTAAGTTTATTACAAGTGAAAACGCTTCTCATAATAACTATACGAAGCAAAGGTGGGCACATATCATACATTTATGCCTAAATACAGGCAAAATTATAGGTATGCTAACAAATTGTAAGAATTTTTATGTAGGTTTAGGTAGGCTGCTTATTCTTCAAAAAATTATAGTTAGGCTAGGTAGGCTGCATATTTTCTTGGGTGATTTATTATTCATGATTTATTATTTATTATTGATTATTCTTGATGAAAACTATGGGTGATTTGTGTAGGCTGAAAATTTTAAATAACTGCCAAGGACGGAGTCCTTTTCCCCGTCGATCACTTCTCTCATGGGTCCTCTCCAGGTGCCATTTGGGAAGCCAGGGAGGGACCTCAATGCTTAAGGTGAAATTGAATTTTTTTGAGGCTGCCACGACCATGTTATAAAAACACCCGCCAATGGGCACTCCATCCTGTAATGTGATGTAAGGGTCAAGTATAAATGGGGGGTTTATACTCCGATTTATACCCGCAGGTCTGACAGAGTTTTCTTATACCTCCTTTATTATTTCCAATTAGCTTTGCATACATATAATCATATATCATTTCTTAACAACTATGAAATGTATGGAAGAGAGAGAACCAACGGGGATGTGACGCTCATCTGGTTATTCTGGTTGTGGAGTCAGTCGAGGTATGCTGTATCAGCCTACATTTTATTAACTCGAAAGTTCATCGTCTCAATGACAGCATGTGATTGAAAGGCTACAGGCAATAAAACTACATAGTTTCTATTTAATAACCATGGAATCCATTTATTTTAACGTGGGTTATTGTAATTTCATAATTTCTAATAATTTTGGTAATAATTATTTTAGCTTCATGAACGTCATTTAAGTATCATCGGAACCTATACAATACGTGGTTCTAACAAAGTACTCACGCTTTAGATTTAGATAACTTCACATTTACCTACAGCAATAAAATTAGGACAGTGCGTAAAAATTTCATTGATGACAGGGCGCTTTAGCTGCAAGTAAATTATCAAATGATTGATCACTTATTGTTAGATTGCTTTGATTGATGCACGTACTCTGTACACCTGCGTGGGTTAGATGGTCCGGCTTGACTAAATTATTCTATGGAATCGAAAATCAACTTTTGGTAACTTCTCTGCTAAACCTTTTACACTATATGTACATACATAATTCTACTGATAATCCTACATAATTCTAACGAAGAGCTCTGGAACTCTCTAACGGAAAAAAATCTGCCGCGGTATGTTCTTGGTCTACCTTCACGGAAATTCTGCTGCTGAAGAAGCAATGATAAAAATATAACGTTACATTGCAGCAGGTGTATTGAAATTATTAATAACGTAATGCGATTTTCTGTAAGAAAGAGATGCGGAGTAGAGACCAAACTATAAATTGTTGTAATAAAGTTTCCATCCTCAATTACGGATGGCTTTTGTCTAGTAAATACTTTATTCAAACCAACATTAATACTTCCCAAGTACAAATACGGTATAAATAATATACAAATGAAATAATGGAGCGTATTACGGGTTAAATTTTGTAGCCAATTACAATTATTGACGTCTTAAAAAGGATTTAATTATCTAATGATTATTGGCGATACAAAACCGTGCAGGAGAATGAGCATTCTTATTCTCTGAACTTATCCTCTGCCACCCCGAAAATCCTTATGGACTTGACCTGCGGATGACATCGAACCATGCTGCCATCTTCCATGTCGTACATGCCTTGCCCCTTCATAAGGAGTCCATACTTGTCGCTTGGACCTTAAAAATTCAACAATTATTTTCAAATGCATTTTGATTTTCCGGTCATCTTGATTTGGTTTAGCTAATAAGAAGCAAATTTTATCAGAATATACTTACCGATGCATGAAATCTTCCCGGCTGGATCTAATTTTGTCTTGCTTGTCAACCGCTGCGGGTATTGCCATATCACAGAAAGTTAGGACCATCAATGCTATTAGAAGTATGGAAATCTGTTGATCATAAAAATCTTTGATTACCCCTCGTTGTAATTTTCAACGTTGCAACCTAAATTCAGTCAGTATTCACATTGTCTTCATAGTGGTTTAATTTTTTCTAGTACCTAATTTTTGGGCAGGGGCTAAATTTTGACCACAGTGGAATAGTTTTGACCAATGATTTAATTTTGGCCAGTAGTGGCTAAAATTAAATGATGAAATAAAATAAAATAAAATTATGGAATGGCTCGTTGAACCATTCCAGAGTTTTATGAGTCATTTCGACAACGATTCAAATTGAAGAAGACTTTGCTGAATGAAATAATCATCGTGATAATTCGAGGCACTTATAGAATAGCGTATAACCGTTTACACAATTAAATCCGTTTTTATACTTGTAAAATCCTTAAGTCAACTTACTACTTAGTTACCCACATCGAATCTTTGTACTGTGTCGCAACTGTCGCAAGGCAAATACCAGTATGGTATCAGTGAAATAATAAATTTCTCTCTCTTGACCTCAGGTAGGTAATTTTTGCCAGCGTCTTAATTTTGGCCAGAGTGCACTGCAGTCAAATTGAAGCACATAACTACTGAGATTTCTACCGATATAGCAAAAATTCCTACCCACGTAACGAAAATATTGGTCGTTGTAATTGTTGTAAAATATTGTTCATTGTCCAAGTATAAATTTGCACCCTCAAGCATGACGCAAACGTCAGAAAGTGGTAATTAAATGTTAATACACTTACCTTCACCATTTTATTTGATTCCCGTGTTTACTCAACTATACAATATACTCAATTGAAAGACGACGAAACGAAATTGCACTCCGTCTCCCCGTCAAAAACGAATTAAACTGTTGTAAATATCATAATACAGCCATTATTTATACTAACCCTGGCTCCAAATCTGGCTTGTTCCCACCCATTATTCGTTTTATACGCAATAATTATTCTATTTATTTAATCAAGAAGAATAAACACAAATCCTGGAGAACTAATAGAGCAAACATGATAATCGCTTTAGTATTAACAATCCAATGCCTAGTTTGATTTCTCCAGAAATTAATGTCATGGTTATAAAACGCATGACCGAGCTTCATTACTTTCTTCCGTAAAATACCAGGCCCGCAGTCTCATGTTTCAAGAAAATGGGGCTTTATGCTTCCCTTTATGCTCAAACATATCCACCCATTAATTTCCTTCTCGTCTTATCGTTCTTAAGTAGCTCTAAATAAATTTTAGTACAAATTGAGCTCATCTTGTATTTAAGAGCTCATAAGCTTATCTTTGCTCCTACATTGTTTACAGTAAATGCTTGCTCCCAAACTCAATCGTCCGTTAATGGTCTCAATTATTATAGCCGAACAAACAAAATCCTACGACGTACAAGTTTCCTCTGTATTCTAACCTGAGACACAAAACCCGTCAACCTCAACCATCAGCTTGAAAATTTGTGACAACATGCTAAAAGTTGCCCTAAAAATATTATTCATTTTTTCCCATCTTAATTTCCAGCTCACCCTCTCCTGCTCATCTCTCCAGTTAATTTCTACAGCGGACCCAGAAATTTTTACAGATTTACAAAAACTTCAAATATTTTCCGATTTCAAGATTTTTCACCCCCTAAATCTACCAAATACTTCCTCGAATTTTAGCCTCCCGATAAAGCACTTTTTGGCTCACTGTGAAACTGTGCTGCTAAATCGGCCAGAGCATTTGCAAAATTTGGAAAAATACATATTTGGTTCTTTACGTCCCAAGACAGATTTTTTTATGGTTAAAATTCCCATGGAAAATTATATAGGCTGGTTTAAAAGATTGAGGTACTTTATGGAGGTGGAAAATATTGGGGAAATTCCATTCCAAATGGGAATTTTGGGAGAGGAAAAAATGCCAGAATTTCTTAGAAAGCATCACATCCGTGTCACCTCCTTGGCCATTCAACCATACCTACTAATAAAAAACAAAGTCCCCATTGCCGGTTGTTTCTATAATCTGGTGGTTCATTCTGCTCAATATTATAATTATAGCTATGATTTAGTATACCCCAAATTCCCAGGAGTAGCTCAGTTGAAAAATGGTTCGTGGATTGGACCCATGGGGGAAGTGACAAGGGGTGAAAAGGATTTGGTCCTTGGGACTGGTCGCACCTTTGACAGGAATCCATATTTAGATTATCCGTCGTTCGTAGAACTAACGGGTGTTAAATTTACGACGGCTCAACCTAAAAAAACTTTGGACCCTAAAGCCGTCCTGTATGTGTTCCAACCTATGACGTGGCTTATCTTGGGCTTATGTTGGCTCGGAATATTTCTACTCCTCCTAAAAATTATTGACTCAACCACCGAAGGATTTCAGATGAGGAATTTGGTCATGACCTTTGACCTCACATTTGACCCTATGATGGAACAAGGAGCAAGTGGGATCTCAAATAATTCATTAGTACGCTTCATTTATTGCTTTTGGCTACTCAACACCATGGTAATTGTGACGTTCTATAAGAGTGACTTCATCGCTTATGTCACGTACCCTCAACATGAGATCGTCCCTCGGACATTTAGGGACTTGGCCGAGAGAGAAGATTACAATGTGGTGTTGATGAATTTGAATGCTGCCGCTGCCATGTTTTTTAATCGGACAAAAAATCCTATCTATGTCAACCTAAGGGATCGGATGACCTTGGAAAGTAATTGGATCCAATGTATGAAGATGGCTGCATTTAATCCTAGGACGGTGTGCATTAATTTGGATTTTGCGGGTGTGAGTACAATCGCCAAGAATTTCACACTACATCGTTCATTTCCTTGTGTGCAATTTTCCTCGGACTCCGCTGTGGATTTTTTATGGAGCATGGGATTCACCAAGAATTCGAAATTTGTGGATAGTTTTAGCAGGATTGTGGGCTATGTGAGGGATACGGGGCTGTTTCGGAAGTGGATACAGGAAGTGTATGATTTTGGCATTGGGTCTGGGATTCAATGGCTCCTCAGTTCTAAAGGGGAAATGTATGAGGAAATCAAGGAGGCTTTGGAAGATCAAATTAATTTGGAAGTTATGCCTTTTACAGTGGATAATGTTATTGTTAGCTTTCTAATTTGGGCTGGGGGACTTTTTTCCGCGGGGCTGGTATTTTCTCTGGAAGCTTTAATATACCGGGCAATTAATGTTCCTGTGTTGGGGAGAAATAGTGTCAACTGGAATTTATTGCGGACGGCGGCAGCTTTGAGTTGGTCTTTGAATTACCATGCGAAGGATGGTCGGACAAACGAACAAGAATTACTTTAATAGGAGGCTGACGCCGCACTGCCGTATATTTTTAAGGTTGCTTGCAAAGTGATTTTGTTAATTTTGGGAGTAAAATAACAAAAAGGGCATGAATCACCATTTAAATTCATGGGTTTTTTTACCTGTAATACAAAAACATAGTAACAATGTATATATATAGTAACAATACAACAATATTGTAAAAAATTAATAATAAAACTAAGAAAAAAGGCAAAGAAACAGGAAAAGGAGCAAAAAAAATAATTCTGCATTTATTAGGCAGGTGAACGGTATTACATTGCATTGTACAATATTATTTTATTAAATAAATAATCTACATAAATTTAGCATTGCAAGTTTGTAACTACGCGTCTACGAGTTCCGTTGAGGGTATTGACCGCCTTCATGTCAAATTGAAGCAATTGACAGGAGGGAAAATAATAATAAAAAATACACTAAAAAGTTGTAAGCTCTTGCTCAAATAAAAGGTCAACTGAAAATAAATCCCTACTTTAATTACTCATGTGATATTTTGGTACTGGACCAAAGACCTCCCTCGACCTGATCCCAACTTGAATCCACCTTGTAAGCTCAAAAGAGTACCTGAAGCGGCACGACACTAAAGCTAAAATGGTGACTCAAATGGAATGTTTTACGAATCTAAAAATGGAGTACCTAAAAAATTCGTTCCAGCCATTAGAACATGCCTTTCACCCGCATTATAAAAAGCTGGAGTTTTTTACCATCCATCAACAATCAGCCCTCAGCTCTCTAACCAAAAACTTGTCAAGCAATCTCTTGAAACTTAGAAAATAATTTTTTAAAACATTTTAAAAACTTTTTAAAATGGCAAAACCAGTATTTTTTCTCACTTTACTTACCCTCGGGTTTTCTTACTTAGTAGCTACGAACCCTAATCAACTCACCAGTGACGTTAGAATTGGGAATGATACCACAAACTGTAAGTTAAATTTTGGACACCGTAAAATATTATTTTGAAGAATTCTGAAGAAAGTTCTGAATTGAAAATAAACTTATTTTTTATTTTTTTTATTTTTTTACAGTTACTGGTAATGCTACAGCATCTGGAGCAGGCTTAGCCAATGGTACAGCATCCGGAAGCGGACCTAATGGAACAGCATCTCTCTCTATCGGCTCAGTAGGCTCGGCCTCTGGGGTTACATTCGAGACGGGTCAGGTGAATGGACCAGAAATTGTATCAAGCGTGGGCACTGGTGTGAGCGGTACCGGCAATGGCTTCGGAACTGGCTCGTCCACTGGGGATAACGCTACGGTTTCAATTATTACGGCCGGCCTTGGTAACGGAACTGCAGGGCACATTGGAATGGTTATACCAGCCGCTTTGCCTATACCCCCTCCTACTACGACTACCACTACGTCAACGACCCCCAGAACTACAACCACCACTACAACTAGAAGGCCAACTACAACCACCACCACAACAACAACAAGACCAGTCCGGGACCAAATCCAATCCGCTTTTCGAAAACGCCGCCATTTCTTCTACATTCCTACTTCCTATGGTAGTGGTGGCTACTACCCTTACTTCAGTCGCCACTATGGGCAATAATAAGCAGGCGGGAAATATAAAAGAGATATTTATTGTTATGTTTGTATATGTAAAAACTGTGTGTGCATGCTTACTATAGACGTATGTTAATATTTGTAAACACAGGCACATCCACTTTGTACACATACAAACATTATTTAAAATAACAGTCAAAAAATTCAAAAAATGTATCCTGTATACCTAAAATTCTACCCACCTTTGACAATTACCCAAGACTTGTGTAACTTGAAATTGGTAACTCAATTAATTCTTACGGTGTATTCTTGTAAAAAGTAAGCCCTCATCAGAAGTTCAATGACCATGACCTTGGTAGTAATAAACCCTCTATAACAGTTTTAAAATACAAAAACAACCAATATGAATCCAATTTTAACAATTATTTAGAATTGCATATTTTTAAAAGCAGTCACTGAGTAATTGTAAGACCAAATTCTAAATGTTTGAGCATTTTACCCATGGCTCCATGCTTGGTAGCTTTATTGTTAAAAAATCTTTATTTTAAAAATATTTGGATGAAATGAAATTGAGTGAAATCTTTTGGAATGTTTTTAAATATCAATTAGCAGGCTCCCGAGTGACTGTACCATTTAATTGTTAAGGCACATCAGTGCAAGTGAGCACTACAGTCAAAAAGTCAATGTCCTTGGTATGAATAAAGCAATAAAAGTTTTGAAATAAAAAATCAAGCATTTGAATGGGATTTGAGCATTTATTTACTTCTGGCGGGAAATCTGAAAATTTGAGGTTCAACCTACAAACTCCCATCATCTTCAGAGTTATAACCATTTCTATAGGCTTCCTCAACAATTTCTTCAAATACATTTTTTTTCCTGGAATATTCATTCCAATGACGACGACGAATTCCTGGTAACACTCCATCCAATTCTTCACGTACTTCCAAGTCTTGTGAAGTTTCATATGCTGGCGGAGCCCTGTGTCTTTTCGTCCGATTTATCTTGTCATGATTCCTTTCATAATTTCTCAGGAATTCCTTGTCGTTGATATCATCGTTGGGCACAGGGTTTGGACGAGCTAAATTAATAGCATATTTATGTACATATCACGCATGATTTCAAATAATTGTTTTTTTAAATTCCCTGGAAAAATGTTGATTTTAAATTTACCTGTAACCAAGCCAATTATCAGGCACAGGAACAGACACGCGAGGACGCCTTTCATTTTAAACAGGAATTGTCTCTGGAAAGGTAAAACATGTCACAAAAATAACACTCCCCTCCTAAATTATTGAGGATCAAATCCAATGTAAGAGAAAATTTTACCTCATCAATGAGAAAGATCTCCTGATTTTTAATACGGGAATTTAGTACGGAGTTGTAGGAATAAAAATACTGCTAAGAAATAATTATTAAAGTTGCAATGCCAAACCTGTGAGTCCAAAGGAATGAAATTTAAGAGTAATGCTAATTTACTTGTGTTCATATAGGAAAACTCCTATGAGGAAAGTATGTATTAAAAATCAGTGATAAAAATTATATTATTATTTTTCTTACCATTGCAAATTTTCAATGCTCTCAATGTACTATGTACATGATGAGAAATGTCAAAGTTAATGATTTTGTGAGAAATCACTCTTTTTAATAGGATTTGTCCATTGATATTTTTGCTGACAAATTTTTAATCTTCAGTGGGTCTAAGATCAACGAAATGAGGATTTTCCTTGACTACCAATAAATCGGATGGTGTCAGCAACTTTGTACTCTGTCTGATTTGTTATGTCAGCAGTTAAATATGTTTTGATTGGGAGTAATGTAAAATATTTTTAGAATTGCATAGGAGGATTCCATCTGTGCTTTGCTTTTTGCATGACATAAGCAGATTTATTTGTATGAAGCTCATCGCTATGCTAAAATGCAATGTTTTATACACAAGGAAGATTCTTCCACGTGGAGTTTCATATTTGTGCAATGCAATAGGAAAAATGTATTTGAATTCATGGGTTTTTCTATAGAATCAATTTTATTAGAGCAAACTGTAAGTACTGGAATGACACGACATTTCGTCACTAATTCTTATGATAAAAATCACATCACGTCGCTGACAATAGAAATTTTTTAAAAATGCTTTCCTAAATTTTGAAGTAAATAAATTACGTTAAACTACATTTGTATATAAGCGATGAAAATTATACAGTTTGGGGTGTACTTTAAGTTTTCGCACCCCCCCCCCCTCCCCCACTAAAGTGACAACGTTCCTTCGTGTCTGGTGCAGTGATTCCAACATTGAAGGCATTTGATTTGTAACTCAACTGAGCTTTACTTATTACTTGGTTAAAGTTGCAATGGAATGGCAAGGTATTTCAGCCGTTGACAGAATAATCCGTCATAAAAGTATATTGGAGAGCTTTATTAATCACAATCACAAGGTTAGCTAGAGATTTTTGTACGTGTATCAGCAGCGGAATGACAGGGGTACATTTCAGGCATGTCAAACTGAAAATTGTTGGATGACAGATTTTAAAAGACTATCTTTATTGTTTGGATGTTTAGATTGTTTGTAATATTGAATACAATTATATTGTAGCTACTACAGCTTGTATAAACCATCCTTGTGCTTATTTATGTAGCTTATAGGTTAGATTATCACATCCATGCAATATATGTAATTCGCTGTTTATGTAGAGTGAAATGACAAAGTGATTTATTTTTTGTCAGCAAATTTATTTGTCATAGGGATGAATAAAATTAAGTTGGTGTATTTAAAAAATCGGTATTATGTTACAGATACTTTCACTAAAGGCTCAATGGTCTAGGGGTACGATTCCTGCTTTGGGTGCAGGAGGTCCCGGGTTCAAATCCCGGTTGAGCCCTAACTTTTTGTCGCTCTTGATTGGAATAAACAATTTAAAGCATTTTTTATGCATTACAATATAGCCGTTATCATGGGCATTTTAGCTTCAGTAGGACGGATTTCGAACGAGAATTATTTGAGGCGTAAAACCGGAGATAATATTTGACGCATTTTTTAAAGTTTTGTGTAAAAGGATTAAAATGACTTAAAATTACTTTATTCCTCAAAAACCATGCAAATCACAATTACGTCACATACAAAATTAACATGCTTTAATCCAATTTTAATATTTAATCCCCGCACGCGGGAAAGTACAATAGAATTAATTTTTCCCGGATATTTATGCCCCTTCACTCATATCATTTTCCGAGTAATAACCTTTATCAATAGTATCTTGGAAAATACTTGGTTTCGTTGAATACTCATCCCGATTTTTACGACGGATTCCCGGGAAAATTTCCTTGAGTTCTTCAAGTACTTCCAAGTCATCTGGATCTTCTGGTCCTGTCACTAACTTGTGTGTTTGAACATTCCGTAACTTATTCCCATTCTCCTCTTCATACTTTCTCAAAAACTCTTCGTCGTTCAAATCGTCGTTAGGGACAGGGTTCGGTCGAGCTGTAATAATTGTAATTAGGATTAAGTTTATAATTTAATTTATAATTAGTTAATTAGTAACTATTATTAAATGTGGGACATAATTTTTTTGAATTTTCCTTAAGGCAAATCTTGCAAATAAAAAACTACCTGAAACCGTCCAAATTATCCCACACAAGATGAAACACATGACGACACCTTTCATTTCAGACCCGAATTTTTCTGGATTGATAAAATATCCTCGTGAGAGAAAATATGTTCGAGGAGTCACAAAAATAAAACTCTCCTCGCAAAGTGTACATAATGAAGCTCACCAGTGTATGAGAAAATTTTTACCTCTTCAATGAGAATGAATGGCACGTCCTGATTGTTCACAATAGGATGTGTACGGTGTATTGTTGGGATTCATGGGAATCAAAATATTGCTAATAAACTTCACTTATTGCTTAAGTTACAATACAAAAGTTCTATGAATCAAATATGTATTGAGATTTATGAATGAACCATTTGGCTTGTAATCAAAAGAAATAATATTTATTTTCAAGGTGCATTGAAGTTTTTTACTGTTATTTTTTCTTACCATTGCATTGCATATTTTCAAAGCTCTCTCAACGTACATACATCATTAAAACTGTCAAATTGTATTCAAGGGATTTTTTTGAGAAATAATCGTCCTCTTAAATATTAAATGTGAATTGAAGGGAAATTTAGGCTGAATTTTTTTCTCTAAAAAACTGAAGCTTTTTTGTATCTACTTACTTCGTAGCTGTGCGATCTAAATAATATTAGGAGTTAAGGGAGTTAAGTCCAATCGTAAAAGGATTGATAGCTTAATAGATTGCAAGCGGAACTTGAGTTCTAGCTTTTTTTTAGTGTCATAGCATAAGAAATACAATGGTAATGTAAACTGAAAGTTGTTGGGATAACAGAGAAGGATATACTTTTATTGTTTGTATGTTAACATGCAGTAAATGTATGGCTTATATATTATGCTCTGTGTGTACTGCCTTTGGGTATTTTGCTTATTATGTAGATATTCAGTATGGAATGAAAAAGTGAATGTTTAGGAGTCCATATAAAATATTTTCAATAGGGATGCATGAAATTAACCTAAATTATTTTAACAATGAGCATTATGGTTTTATCATATACCAATCAAGGCTCAATGGTCTAGGGGTATGATTCCTGCTTTGGGTGCAGGAGGTCCCGGGTTCAAATCCCGGTTGAGCCCTAAAGTTTTGTTGTTTCTCCCCCTTGAAATTGTAATGTATTAATATGGTACGTTAAATTTGTGCTTGGAATTTCTTTAGATTTCCCAATACCATTTCTTCTTGAACCGTGTATTCCAAAAATACTGATATAAAGGGGTTTTTTGTTAAAAAATATTTCATTACGAGTCGTTCAAAATTATTTCACCCATATAATTTGTATTTGTTCAAAAAATAATTTATCCATAGAATGTATTTATCCAAAAACAAGAAAACAATATGTATGTATGTATTTGTGGGGACCATGGTTATACTCATTCATATGTAGAGTTCCCATGGAGACGCCAAAGCCTAGGGCTTATTGCGTACACCCCGTACCGTTACTGTTAGCTCCCTTCGAGTCTCTTAGTGGCCATGGTATAGAAGAAAACAATAAGCCATGGAAGTATTTGTCCACATTTTAACGGAACCAATAAATTAAAGATAATATTATGATTTTAAAATTTGTGAAACATAAATGCATGAGAAATTTTCACTGAATTGATGATTCATGTTGAAAGTTTTTGTTCGATGAAAAAATTGGTAAAAAACTTAAATTGATTCATGTTTTTCCTGGCTGAACATATTATTGGGATAGTTGTGCCATGGTATGGATGGAATATTCTTGGAAAATAAATGATACATTCTCAGGATGAAAAATATTTGGACAAATATTTCTACATTATTTTTTTTGGATGAATGTGTGAGTATCGTCAATAGTACAATGGGCGGCTAGGAAAAGCTTCAACTAGTATGCGCCATGGGTCCAAATTTTCAGGAACCCGGACCCGGATAGTGTTTAACCCGTAAGAAATCAGAAACCATG
>JAQFXU010005005.1:0-12400 GCA_034693705.1 Spatulosminthurus flaviceps | reverse complement strand
CTCCGGGATTCGAACCCGGGACTCAGACGACACTCGTAAACGAGCACTTAGCCACTCTGCTATCAGTCGCCAACTATGTACTCACAATACTGCACCGAACTCATTAATGCCCATTCCCACAATAATTAATGTAACTGGACCCCCTTCATTTCAGACACACAATAATCAATAAATTACATGTAGATAACCCTTAAATATATACATGCAGGTCGTGTGTAGAAATTCCGTTACATCTTGTTAATTTCGATGCCAGGAATATCGGTAAGCAACTCAATGTTACTACACAGCGCCAATGGGTCAGGACCTGGGTCGGTAAAATATTGGAAATTCAATTTTAGAACAATTGTTAACCTTTTTAAACAATCTTCACATCTTTAAAAAAGTGAGAAACTTTTAAAATGTCCAAGCAATACATTTCAAATTGTTGTGTAAGTTATTTTACCAATTGATATCCCTTTGACCACCATCACTTTACAGTCTGGGAGGAGTTTGAAGCCAAATTCATTTGCTACTGGCGTCAATTGCATGTGCACACCTAGTCGACGCGGGGAAATTTGGTCTCTCAGGAGTATCTTCAATTCTTTTAACTCTGAAAAATAATAATATCCGGATTTTTTGCTGCTAACATGCATTTTAACTCTCATTTACCTTTAGTTAGAAGCAATGTACGCACTTTATAGGTTTAGTTTATACCTTTCATTTTGCCGATGATGGATCGTTCTTTAAATCCTTGAATCTCCTCTTCAGTAAATACCTTCTTCCTTGATGGGTCCACAAGTTGATCAATAACTTCCTCGGGAAGACCAGTAAAAGCGTGATCTAGATTCACGGGTCCTCCTTCCATCCATTTATGCTCTATAGAGCAGTATAATACAACCGAAATCGTAAGGGATTTTAACTGTGGCCAACATTGGGTTAACTGTAGCAAACTATTGGACATGTTTTTTGCAAGAATGTTGAGGCGCAACTGCTGAACGAACGGGAAAAGTCTTTGCACCTTTGGTATGCAACTCACGACGATGCCCCTAACGCACAACTGACTAATTTGGGTACCCCAAGGAGAAATTGCGTTTTCTGGTAAATAGCGATTAATGTACGCCTCATCCCAACCGGCCTTAGATATAATCTTTCTCACATTTGGGAATATATTTGTGAGCTGCATCTCTGGTGGAAAAAAAATTGCACCCGCTGGACGATCATTGAACTCCTTATAAAATTCCACCTCTTTTAATCCTGTTAGTACAGGAAAATGCTGAGCTTCATCGGAACTTATATAAGAAATAACCAGGGATTCTAGGCTTTCATGGCTGCTATGCAAGACAGAGAAATAGAACGTTTTGAACATTGGCGTGATTTCATAAACACTTGCAAATAGTTGTGGGTTTAATTTCAGTGAGGTTAACTTTGGCTGCAATCGTGCTAATTTTTCATAAGCTGTCACAGCTGTCTCTTCGTTTTGAGGAAATCGGTCAGGGGTCCAACTTCCAGCCAAGGACTTTAGGGCTTCACCCTTCTGAGAAGTGTGGATAGCATTTATGACTTCAAGAGGAAACCCTTCAATCTCCTTTAAATTTGGACATATTTTCAAGATGGTGACCATGTCAGAAGAATTGAAATCTCCATATCCAAATGAAATTGTCCTGAGTAGTTTGTGCTGGTTCTTGGCTAAGTCTGTGTCAAAGCGTTGACCTTGTGTATGGCCTACGTGTAATCCTGACCTTAACGGGTGACGTGCAATTTTTAATTTCTTAAGGCTAGGAAATATCTGGACGAGTAGCTTGGAAATATCAACTGCGCTCATTGTCTGGTGGAAGAAATCAAGGATCTGTACGAAAGGGCCGAGTTTTGAAAGGAAGTCCATTACTTTTTCATCTAGGATATCTACCTGGCAAGAAACCTTTAGGCTGATGGATAACTTTTTTGTTTGCGTTAGTATAAGGTCCAATATTTGGGTGAATCCTTCTAAGTCCTTCCGTTCTGTTACATTCTTTCGGTTGTATCGATCCCTCTCTCGAACTAAGGTGTCGTTCATTCGAACTGAATCACTTGTAGAATCATAAATTGAAAGTTCGATTTCATAAAGGGAAACAACCAATGGATCAGCAGCAGTTCTCCAGTTCAGACTCACGTGACAGCAAGATTCCAAATCCTCATCGTTCAGGTAGGAAAAAAGTTTTCGTAGAACCTGAAAATATAAGGAATCTCGTCATTTTGTGAGATCTGGAAACAGTGGAAACTGGACCAACAACCCTTTTCTTGCATTTACAATACCCGAATA
Organism: Spatulosminthurus flaviceps; assembly: GCA_034693705.1. NCBI lineage: Eukaryota > Metazoa > Arthropoda > Collembola > Symphypleona > Sminthuridae > Spatulosminthurus > Spatulosminthurus flaviceps. The sequence continues at coordinate 10,122 of JAQFXU010005005.1, read as the reverse complement.
TCGTGCATGTTATCGAAAATTTCCATTACCAATGAGTTTGACAGGGCGTCCTGAACAGAGTTTCCGTTTTGTGACTCGTTGAGTGGAGTTTGCAAGCTGGAAGATTCCAATCCGTTCCTTACAGTCGTACCAAGACGAGTAGGTTCATCATTCTCCCCAGTGCATTGCAATTCTCGCGTTAGACTTTCCCTCTCGTGAGTTACTTCCATAATTTAATAGATGGTATTCCTACAACAGAAAATTATTTTTTTTTACATATGTATTTACAAAATTGATGAATAAGATGGAAATTCCTGCAAATTATAAAACAGTTCCAGGACAGTGACAACTAATAATTAGAACAAATACATGAAATATTTACCTTTAATTTTATAGGGAAAATCAAACACAGCAGGAACTAAATTTAGTTTATACTAAATTCTCGCGTGTCGCCAACTTTCTTACCCAGCAAATTATTATTGTGTACAAGGTAAGCAGCCAATGCAGGAAATTCCGCGAGGAAGTTATACACTATAAGAATATAAGAAGATTACATGATACTCCAAATACCACTTCGTAATACTCTGTACAAATCCAAAATTCGTCTGCTTTGAAAATTAATGAGTAAAAGTTCAATTTCAGATGCCATTGATGGCAATAGATCAACAGCACAAGTCCCTGCACACTGCGCTCACAGGAATCAATAACTGGAATGGAATAGCTATTCATTTCCCTTTCTCTATCTCTGCTCGCTCTTTCCAATCTTTCAGCCTATTAAAAATGTATGGCGGGACTATTTAAATATAAAATGCATTTTACTCTTGAGCGATTGAGCGTATTGTAAGAATTTGCGGTTATTGAGTCAGAAAAAAAGGTTCCAGAATGATGGTAATTAACATGAAGCATTCCATGCAAGTTCAAAATAAGGAGTTTGTAAAATTGAATAAGAATTATTTATTGAAGGAGAAAAAACATGTATATAAATGACCTTGTACAACTACAATCGACAATGACTTTACCCGTGTTGGATATAGGACTAAAATAACGTTTTGCTTATCATAAGATGTGGAATTTTCTCTTTTGCAAGTGACGACTGCTACATCTCACTTAGCCATGGAACGTCCGATGATTGAGCTGAAATTTTAAACTTAAGGTATTTTGAAGTAAATTCAGCGAGTAACAATGAAGTGTGTCGTCAAAATATGTCTGTTCCCTCGAAAAGCCGAAAATCGGTTTTGCGGGTGTTTTTAGTTTTTTGGGTGAATACACTTTTTGATACGGACCTCTTTATTGCTACTAGAAAACCTCACCGATTTTTAATTAATTTGGGCCGTTATTTTATTGGCGAAGTTATGGCAATAAAACCTGTCTTAAAGAGATCTCCTCAAGTCTAATTCGGTGTCCACTGCTATATCTCAGTATATTTGAACATGAACCGAATGAGCTGAAATTTTAAAATTAAGGTTTCGACGCGAATGTGGTGGGGTGTCGTCAAAATTGGATTTCTCCCGAAAAACCGAAGTTCGGTTTGTAGGTGGGAAAAAACCGCCCCTTGGGCAGTCGCTTCAAAAGCTTAAGTTTAAAATTTTAGCTCAATCGGACGTTCCATTGCTGAGATACAGTAGTGGCCACTTGCATAAGGGAAAATTCCCCCAGCCTGTGATAAAAAGCAAATGTGAATTTTTTCATAATTTTTTCGTGTCCTTAACAGGTTTCCCTTACAAAATAAAATATTTTAGTCAATTTCCTATCCATAACGGGTAAAGTCGTTGTCGATTGTAGTTGTACAACCTCAAATACATAAATCAATCTGCTATACGTTTGGCTTGAATAAGTGTAAAAGAAACAAATCGAGTCCGTATACAGCAAAGGTACGCATGTAAAGTGTTGTAAAGGTATACCATGTTAAGGATAAAATATGACATTCATGTTCACAATGTAGCGAATATGCAAATTATCTCGAATTAATAAATTCTCCCCACTTCAATTTCTAAAGAACCCGATAAGAAATGTGTGCTCGAATTGTCCTCATTCCTCATCTCTAATCACACAGTGGATTATTGGTTCTTTACAACTCACATGATTTTACCTTAACCAACTCTTCCTCCCAGCGCCAATATTCTCATTTCTACATCATAATAAAAAGGTACATATACATACCTATATGTATTATTTACTTTTGAATGAATTTTTTTGGTCACCTATTAAAAAACTCGTCGGGACCAAAACGCGTTTGCCTAAACTTTTTGTAAGAATCACTTCAACTCATCTACTCAAGGTCACCAGTTTCTGAACCCTACCGTAATAAATCTCCCATTAGGTCCCCCCGTATGTAAAATAAAAAAAGCGGATTCGGTAGGGAATGACGAGTAGGGGAAGCATTCATTGCATAAATGATTGACAGGTTTTTGAATCTAAATCTTGAGTTGGGGACCTCCAGCAAAATTTCCGTTGGTTTCGGAAAAATGTCAAAATTTCAAATAAACACCAAATGACAGCTGAACGTTAAGTAGTAAAGCGATATTAGATGAACTACACCCCATTGCGCATTGGATGCGCATCAATTGGTTATGCGGATGGGATTGGACAAGCTCAAATTATCCGATATGAAAATATAATTCATACCCGATTTAAACTTTAGGAAAATATCGTAGAGGACAGGATATATCGCATTGGTTGATAGTGCAGATCAGATCATTTGCGAAAATTCGATAGGTGTCGCTCCTAATATTTTTTCATGTACGAAAATTCATGTTATTTAAAATTGTCTGTTTAGCGGTCATTTTATTGCGGCCATTCTTCGGTTACGCTTGGTGTATAAATAAACAATTAAACCCGCTTTAATGAACAATACATCTAATTTCTACTTGAATATACATTAATGAAAGTCTATTTTAATTTTTATGCATGTAATGGTACGGCTAATCCCTAACACATGAAAATTTCAAGGATTTTGTGCTCAGTCATAGTGTCATTTTTATTGTTTCAATCCAATGCTGTAATCTAGAAATACAGATTTGAAACACTAGAAATAATTAAATTGGGATTTTTAACGCTAATTGAAATATTTTAAACTAATTGTTACATCGTTCTTACATTTTAGAATGTCTCACACGATAAAGTGTTTTTAAAATTTCATGTATTTGAGTCCTCAATATTTAAAATAATCATACTACCAAAATGTACGTATGTTGTTGGAATGCTACGTCCAAATAAACAATTTCCACAATAAATGTAAGCTACTTATTTTGTTACATTTAATCATGTACAAAATTCCTGTATCCTAAGATACACAAATGACTTTTGAAAACATGCCATTTTCAACAAATCATTTACACCAACAGAAATAATTACACAAAGGATACTCCTCAATAAATGATGGTTAAAGATTTGTCCTCACTCCTGCAGTTTGTTCAATTCAATTGCATACACTAACCTTTCAAACCCTCGAATACATAAACGAGTTTGTTTGATAAATTACAATTTTCCTTAATCTTCCTCCTTACATTACCAGTCACAATTAGAGCAAGGATAGACGTAACCAATCTCAATGTTACCAAATAAGGCCAGCGCTTCCTGATCTCTTTTTATTTCTGCAAAATGTTGAAAGTTCATTAGAATTGTCGACCTCTTAGGGAAAAATTCTCTGCTTCTGAACTGATGAGGGAAAACTTCGAAAATCTGCCAGCGACACGTACATATATACAATACATATATAATACTGTTGTTTAATTGTTTACCTTTGCCGAACATCTCAACTTCCAGGATTCCCACAGTCACTTTCAATTCCGGCAGCAGTTTAAAGCCAAATTCATTCGCTACTGGAGTCAATCGCATGTATGTACTACATTTACGCTCAGGATTCGAACAAGATTTGTACATGAATAGCTTCAATTCTCTTAACTCTGAAAATCAGTAATATCAAAATTGTATGCCGCCATAGCATTTTGCCTTCAGCGTACGTTAAATAAAAGCTATGCAAACGTAATTACAATTTCAGACTAATTCTATACCTTTCAGTTTCCTGATGATGGATCGATCTTTAAATCCTTGGATCTCCCCCTCAGTGAAATCCTTTTTCCTTGACGGATCCTCAAGTTGATCAATAATTTGTTCAGGAAGTCCTGTTATAGCATGATCTAATCTCAAAATCCTTCCCTTTTCCCAATCCTCCTTACGACAGATTCCATGAACAAAAATCGTTAGGGATTTCAACTGTGGCCAACCTCGGGATAATTCAAGCAGCGTTTTGGGAATGTTTACTTCAGTAATGTTAATGCGCAACTTCTGGACGGACGGGAAGAGTCTTTGCACCATCGCCATGCAACCCAAGTGAATGGCTAGAACACTCAACTCATTGATTTGGGTGCCCCATGGGGAAATAATCTTTTCTCTCAAGTGGCAATTGATGAATGCTTCATCCCAGTGCCACCTACATATAATTTTGCTCACATTTGGGAATATTTCCATAACTGACATCTCCGGTGGGAAGAAACTCCTATCTTCATGATAATCACATGGGAATATTTCCAGCTCTTTCAAACCTTTTAATACAGGTAAATGTTTGGTTTCATCGGGTCTTAACGGAGAGAACACAAGGGATTCTAAGCTTTCGTGGCTGCTGTGCAAGGCAGAGAGCACAGAGGGTTTCACCAATTCATAAGTATCTTCAGAGTCAAATCTATCTGACCTAAATATTAGCGAGGTTAACTTTGGCTCCACTAGTGCCAATTTTTTATAAGCTGTCACAACTGTCTCTCCCATTTCATGTAAATCGCAATCTGTGTAACGGACGTTCAGCAAAGACTTGAGAGCTGGACCCTTTTCAGCAACAACGATAGCATTTATGACTTCAAGAGGAACATCTTGAATCTTTTCTAAATTTGCAGACATTTTCAAGATGGTTTCTACAAATGAAAGAGTGAACCGCTTATTTCCAAACACAATTTTCCTCAGGCTTTTGTGTTTATTCTGAGGTAAGTCTGTGTCAAAGAGTTGATTTTCTAAATTGTCGTCATCGTCGTCATCGTCATCGTCTTTGTCATTTGGACGGAAATCACAGCAATTTAATTTCTGGAGGTTGGGGAATTTCTGGAGCAGAAGCTTGCAAAAGTCAGCGAATTCCATGGGCAGTTCATCAATTTCACTGAGATCCAGGTCGACTACGTGGGGGCCAATTATTGAGAACAAGTTCGGTACTGGGCAATATTGCACATCGACGTCTTTAGCCACCCAAAGGCTGATGTATACTTTACGGGTGAGTACAACTTCTTCCAGTTTTTTGGCGGAAAAAACCAAATTCAAATTATCTGGCTTCCAATCGGTGAAACTATTATATTTGTGACGTTCCCACTCTCGCACTTGAATGTAACTAGCCAAGCTGGCACAATGCATGCACAAGCGACCGCCGCAATGACATCCATTATACTTGGCAAGATCGATTTGATAATACGATAATACCAAAGGATCAGCCACAGCTTTCCAGTCCTCATGCACGTGGCAGCATGCGTCTAAATCTCGATTGTTCAGAAATGTAAAAATCCTTTGTAGAATCTGAAAAACCAAGGGAGCTCGTCACTTTCTTTCTGTGATAACTGGAAAAATAAAGTTTTTATACAAACGTGTTCAGTCAGTTTGAAATGTCATTATTATTATGAGCATATTCAACTGCACTCAGTATGTTACAGAAAATTTCTGCTACCAAATAGTTTGAAAGGGCGGTTTGAACAAAGTTGCTGTTTTCTGATTCGTTGGCGTAGGCTAGAGTTTCTAAGTTCAAAGACCCAAATCCGTTCAGAACCGAGCCACAATTCAGTTTTGGCATCTTTGCATAAGACTTTAACTCTCGGAATTCCTGTTGAATTGAAGTGCCTGCTGTTCCTGAAACATTAAATATTTTCATTCAACATTTTTAAAATACATGGCTGAGTAAGCTATTCTAATATGACACGGTTATCCCTTTCTTCATGCTTCAAACTCCAGGAAATCATGACAAAACAATGGAAATTACAAATATATACATAAAAGCAAAACACTATTACCCGTTAATTTTATGATCGGTAACCTTTAAAAAACAACCCAGCGTGATTGCCGCGCTTATCGTATTCTTCCCATGTTCCCTGTCGATTTATATTAGTGTGTCAAACCAGGCAGGAATTCTGTGGGGAATAAGTTAAATACACTTAGAAGCATGAAGATAAAGATGCTCCCACACTCCACTTTTTAAAACTTAACGTTTAAAAGTGTAATTCCTCGCTGACAGAAATCAACTGGAATGATTATAGCGATTCATTCATTTCCCTCTCTTCCTTTTCCTCACTATCTCTTCTGTTTGTACATGGTTCAATTCTTAATGAGCTTGTATAACTAGGAACAACCATGACTTTGCTCGATGGTAAGGGGATTGACCAAAATATTTTTTTCTTATTGGGGGTACTTGGTAAGGTTTCGGAAAAAAAATGAAAAAATTACTACATGCGCACCCCCGGCTGGGGGAATTTTCTGTTTTTCAAGTGGTAGCCACAATATCTCAACACAGGAACATCCGATTGTGTTCAAATTTTAAACTTAGGCTTTTGAGACAATTTAAATAGGGGCCCCTATCGTTAGTTTTCTCGGAATCCAAATTTCGGTTTTCCTGTTTTTTCGGTTTTTCGGGGAAAATGACTTTTTGAAAAAAGGGACCTCTCTAGAATCATTCGAAAACCCCGCACATCAAATTTTATTGGAATCGGACCGTTAGTGGCGAAGTTATAGGCGTAGCACTGGAATTACAAAGATTTCCGAATGTCGTTTCCGGTTTCCAGCCCATAACTTCGCCAATATCGGTCTGATTCCAATTAAATTTGATGTGCGGGGTTTTTGGGTGATTCTAGAGAGGTTCCTTTTTTCAAAAAGTCATTTTCCCCGAAAAACCGAAAAAACCCGGAAAACCGAAAATCGGATTCCGATTTTTACGGTTACGGGAGAAACGGGTTCTATGTGTGTACACCCTTACTAAAAAACTTTTCAAGCAACATTTTTGCTCAGCGGTAGCATTTCCAAATTTCCACGCACTTGCAGGAACATTTCAACACCAACGGTGGGGGGGGGGGGTACAATGGGTACAGTTTACCCCCCACTAAGACCCCAGAGCGGTACAAGCATGTAATCTGTACCCCCCAGAAATTTTATAAAATAATGAAAAATGGCGTATTTTGTACTATTTTACCACAGGTTTTACCAAAAATTTTAATTTCGTCTTAACATTTTGCTAATTATCTCAAAATTCTCACTATGTTTGCCTTTTTACATTCAGTTTTGATAAAAATTAGCAATTTTCTCTTATATTGCCACTAAACTGGTCATGTTCCTTTACATATGCACGTATGGTTTTGAAAATTCTAAATCCGGGGGGTACTAGTATAGTGGGTGGTACCCCCCGCCCCTGACTCCGTTGTTAAGCGCCTGTTTCAACAGTTCATTATCCTCAATCACAATTTTTTACAATGTTTTCAAATGAAGACATGCATCAATTATTACTTATTGTACGTATATTTAAATTATAATATTCCTCCTATTCAAAATATACTATACAGGCTTTCTCATATGCTAATAAGTTAAGTGCTCCCTGTAAACGTACTTTGTTTTGGGAATTCTTAAAAGCAAACGTATATTGCTAACCCGTGACTAGCCTAATTTTAATGTTTACAAAAATACACTACAAGGCTTCGATTGATAAAAAACTTCAATATGATATGATAGAATGTTATCTTATAATGTTTAGGTATATTACTCACCAACTGAAGGTACTATATTATTACATATAGTCTAATAATTGTTGATTGTAAGCACAAGGTTCGGGTTAATGCCTTTAAAATTAATATCGTAAATTATACCCCTACAAAGTCAATAACAGGGGCTATGTTGATTCCAAATGCACTAACTATCCTAGAGTACAAGTGACTCAATAATACATACAGCGTGAATTACTTTGGCTGAATTTTGTAGAGGGGCAAATATATAAGCTTCAGTCCATATGCATATGTTAATGAATGAAGGGAGGGAAAACATAAGAAAAAGACAGAAGGACGAGGAAACGTCACAAATATTCTATTCTACTCCCACTTTACAGTTTACAGAGTTACTCTGCGCGGAATTATAAATACCACTCGAATATTGCCTCTCTGCAGTTTTACAATCTAACTGTCAAGTTGTGAAGGTAGCAATAATTAGCAAAGTTCTTGTTTGTGTGCATGGTATTACCACCACCATCGTTGCTGAATAATGGTTGGTATGCATACTGGAGGCCTTGCTCCATGTACGCCATTGGGAATTCGGATTATGAAAAGACGTGAGGCTTCCCTAGCCAACAAGAAGCCCCGTTTCCGTCCTGGTACCGTGGCCCTCCGAGAAATCCGTCGTTATCAGAAGAGCACTGAGGTGCTCATCCGTAAGTTGCCATTCAAACGGCTTGTGAGGTAAATGGCTCAAGATTTCAAGACCGACTTTTGGTTCCAGAGCTCGGCTGTAATGGCTCTTCAATATGTGTTAGAAGTTTAGAAGCTAATTTTATTTAGGACTTTTTGAGGATGAAAACTTGTGTGCAATCCATGAGAAACGTGTGACGATTATGACAAAGGACATTCAATTGGCCCGTTGTATCTGGGGAGAGCGAGCCTAAATGACGTGACTAATTAAATCACCGAATCAACGGCCCTTTTAAGGGCCACCACATTTTTCTAAGAGCAATGGTATGAAATGATAATGAATCGAACGCGATAGTCACACAATGTGTGGTTCCGGCTTATGCCCACTTGGGATTTTTCTTTGTTTTAATAATATAATTTAACATGCAATGAATCGAGTCGTGGTAGTTCTCAGGGATCAGTCATTTCTTCTTTCTTTAGCATATTATTAAGTCTGATTAACATTATGATGAAGAAGCTAGGGGTTTCAGTTTTCAGCCGCTCTCTAATATACTAAAATGCAGTGTTTTCAGGTCTACTACCCTGCTTTACAAATGCATTACTAGTAATTATTATTCTTGGTGTGGTCTACTATAGTTATAACCAGTATAAGTACAAACTATTATAACTACATTGCCTACTATAATGGAAGCTCCGTTTATAATTACTTTAACTTACAAGTATTGCTACATTGGAAACTTTCGTTTTGATTATTATTACAAAAATCGATAAAATTATTTTAGGGGTGCCAGCCCTTGCGTTAAAATAATTATTAAATTTTGTCTGGGGGTTTGCATTTTAAATAATGATTTGTGCATTAAAATCGTTGTATGAAATGGTCTTGAAAAACGCCTAAATAGCTTTTTGAACGTTGAAGTCGCAAGGGAGTACACTCTTTCTCCTAAAATTTGGGGTATTATGGGACTGCAAAAATTCAGGCAAGTGTAGTTTGTTATCACATTGACTGTAAGCCCTTGTTCTATGGGATTGGTAGGAGGCCTCAGTGAAGCTATGCTGTAAGAAGTTTTGAAAGGGTGAGCAAATAAGGGGTTACTTTCTGTTATCCGCAAGCGAATGTTTCAAAAGTTGAAAATTCTTTTTCTCCTAGTAACGTTACAAAAATATGCCTATGTTGTATGTTCGTAAAAAGCAATAACTTCATTCTTTTAAACCGCATCTGATTCTGAATACTCGCTCTCTTGTCTTTCTGACAATAATGTCTCCGAAACGTTTAGGTGCAAACTGTCAAAATTTGTAGAAATAACAGTTCGTGGAAATATTGTTTAATTTCAGATTCCAGACAACCACATACTGCAGTGTCGAATCTCTCTGTGTGACTGACTCCTGTGTATTTTCCTGTCTCCCACCGGCATTTCCATTCCATCCCGCATTTTTCTTTCTCTTCCAGTTGTTAAAGCCAAGAATTGTATGATTTTAATTTACCTCTCTCTTTCAATTCATCTCTCTCCTCTATCAACATTCATCTCCAATTATGTATCCTTTCTCTGTGGCTAGCACTGACGAGGGTGTAATCTACCGAACAATCAGCATGTCATGGGTTTGCAAACAATTTGACCATTGTTATTGCGGAAATACTCAAAGATTTGGGGTTCAGTCTACATTTTATTGTTATTACTTCCAGTCAATGCCATAATGTAAAAATACAAGTTGTAAATAACAATAAATAAACTAAATT
>JAQFXU010005004.1:0-12405 GCA_034693705.1 Spatulosminthurus flaviceps | reverse complement strand
ATCGGGTCACGAAATGTCACAAAATGTGCTTGGACTGACTGACTTTTTCGGTGACGTACTTTATGGACAGCCCCTAAGTAAATAGCTAACTTTCTTACATTTTAAGTGCCTATATATACTACAACATTCTTCATGGTGAGAACACATTTATGTACGTACAAATACATATTTTTTGCCCCAGAATTGACGTCGTGGGGGGATACTATTAAAAAGGGGCAAGATACATCCAGAAGAGGTACGACACTGTTATAGAGTTACCATGCATACATACGTCTCTACATAATAAAAGCTATAGGAAGAAGCACGCATATTGTAGATACTGCGGATTGGAAGGAGTCAGTGCTCAACACCAACAGTATTTTTGGTTCAGACATGAAATATTTTTAAGTCATATTTGGCCGGTTAAGGAATTATTTGGGAATTTTAGGGACGGGAGAGAGGAGGCTGGAGCGATAGAATAAAAATGAGTGGGGCTAACAAAAGTGTTATGTCCATTCCATTATAGTAACCTGGGGCAAAAATACTCAATGGATCAAAAATTGCCCCAAGTGTGGCAATGGGAATTTAATTCCAAATTATTTGGTAGCAATTTTTGCCCCAGGTTACTCTATAGCGATGTATTAGATAGTAACATTAATGTACGTCCGTAATTACAGTTAACAACTGGCATGACCCTAAAAGCCTTACATTTAGTCAGAGAAAATGAAGAAGGATGGAATAATAATTATTATTCCTGATAGGATAAAAAATGTGTGGACAGAGACATAAGAAGTACTTTTGTAACAGAGAACATTGGCTCTCAAGGATTAAAGGGATCAAGCGAGACGCGAGAGCAAGACGTCGTAGATGGCGACTCAAGTCAGAATGAGCTCCCGGATATGGCATATTTTCGCACCTGATACATGCTGCTTTTAATCCATACAAATGTAGGGGTGGGGTTGATGTGTGAAGTTGGCCCCACCTGGGAGGTCATTCTGGCTTGACACGCCAGGCATTATTATTAGGCACCAGGGAAAGATGGCAACAGCAAAATTGATACATTTCACTAAATTATGCTGCGAAAAGGCGACCCCAATTTTTATGGATGTGACCCAAATATAGGGTGATGGGAGAAAAAATTGCGGGGGGGAATTGACTGACATTGTTTCCTATATAAACATTTTACTGTTTTGAGTGATATGATTGTAAGATATTTATGATGACATTGATGACCGATGACGTGAAGAAGACAAAAGGTGCGGCTAATTTGTTTACTACTGAAATGAACTCGGGTTAAGTAGATAAACAGACCATACACAAAAGAGACAATATTGATCATTAACAATTCCATATTCCATCATTAGTGGTTATCATCATAGATAACTGCTGAATGGGGAACAAAAGAGTGTGTGCTAAACGGGTGATTCTAAATCATTTTTGCTTTGAATTTGCTTCAAACGTGCGTACACTGCATTAATAAAAGCCTGGAGTTTAGGCCTATAGTAGCAGATAGCAGCTTTGCTTATACGTGCATAGTGCATATAGAAATTTACATGAGGTTTTTCAAGACTCGGCGGGTAACTGGTTCGATGTAAACCATAAGGGACGGTGATAGAGTTTGCAAGGCAGAGTTACTCAGCAGAAAAGGTTGATGACAGAAAGAAGAAGAGAGGAGAGGAAACGAGGCAAATAAAACAACAATTTTTAGGGAATCTCTTTTGTCAGAAAGTCATCACGGGAGGATTCGTCAGTTTAAAAAGGTTTTTATTTGGAAAAGGAGAAAAATTTCCGTCCAGATATTAACTTCAGCAAGGTATTGGAAGACATTTCAAGGCAAGACTGCTGCAAAACTAACCGGTAAGAAATGATTACAATAAATTATTATTTTCTAATTTTGAATAATAAGTGGCTTGAAGTAAATAATTGCTTTTGAGAGGCTTGTTCAGATTTGGAATTTGATTGAGTGAGGTGTTTGTTTCCAAGTCCAGGTCTCCCTTTAGTGAGGATTTTGAGTTATGTACTTGGATGATTGTTTAGTTCCAGTGTTTGACGTCATATTGTTTGTTTGGTTTCCAGGAGGTCATCATGGTTGAAGCTAACGATGTGGAGATGAAGGATGTGGAGAATGTGCCAAAGGATGCTAAACCTGTGGTGGAACCTGAAGTTAAGAAAGACCCGGACTTGTTGACAATCGAAGGTAAGGACTGCAGAAATTAAAAAAGATTTAAAGATGTTTCATGACATGGTTATGATTTTCAATTGCGGGGACGTCATCATGAATTGCATTTTTGTAATGTGTAGACATCCGAGAGCAAGTGAAGTTGCTGGAGAAGTCGGTGATTGCTAAAGACCACAGATTTACTCTCAGAGTTCTCCGATGCTTGGCCAATACTCGCCGAAAGTTGAACTCTAATGTTCTCCGACGGTTAGTAAATGGGTACTTCACTCATTCAGTAAAGGATCGGGAGGTGCTGAATGGATTCATAGTCGATGATGTAAGATTTTGGATGAAATTAGTCCGAATACTGATTTAGATTCAAAAGTAAATTAAGGGTCGGATGTATTAAGCATATTGACATTAATTTTTGAAGGTCATGGAAACCGATGAGGAGAACAAGCCTTCCCCTGGACTAAAGTTGAGGTCCGGCCGTGCTTCCAGTATGCCTCTATTGCCGGAAGTAGATGCTTACATAAGCTTGCTGGTCCTTTTGGCGTTGATTGATAAAAATAAGCCTTCGGAAGCAAGGGAGTGTGCTGGTGAGTTTGATTGATGAGGATAGTGCAAATATTTTTTAGATTTGTTTGCACCGGTGGTATTTCCCAAAGGGGAAGTAGACCTTTTGTGATTTGTTATTAACATAGGTTAGTACGAATGGGGTAGTCAAGAGAAATTGCATATGTTGACGTATGTTTGACTCTGCAGACCAACTGATGACGAAGTTAAAAGCTTTAAACAGACGTTCTTTGGATTTAATGGCATCGAGGTGTGTCTTCTACTACTCCAGAGCTTATGAGCTAGACGGAAAATTAGAGGAAATCCGACCTTTCCTCCATGCACGCCTCCGAACTGCTACTCTCCGGAATGATTACGAAGGCCAGGCTGTTTTGATCAATAGCTTGTTACGTAACTATTTGCACTACAACTTGTATGATCAGGTAAAGGAGTATTGGATGCATTAATACTATTTTTCAATGACCAGTGATATCAAATAACTTAAATTAAATGTTGAGCAGGCATTGAAACTTGTTTCCAAAAGTGAGTTTCCGGAGTCAGCCAGTAACAATGAATGGGCAAGGTATTTGTACTACCTTGGTCGTATCAAGGCTGTACAGCTGAACTACTCAGCAGCTCACAAAGATTTGTTGCAAGCTCTGCGAAAGGCACCACAACACACGGCTGTAGGATTTAAACAGATTGTCCATAAATTGGCTATAACGGTGGAGCTGCTGCTCGGGGATATACCCGAAAGATCCACGTTTTATCAAGCATCATTGAAACGATCTCTGGATCCATACTTAAAGCTCACACAAGGTTAATGTCTTGTTTAAGTTTCAAGCCCTGCAAGTTAGTTATATTCATTTTTTACCACCAACATTTACAGTGTTTGTTTTAACTAGCCGTTCGATTGGGAAATTTGGAGACTTTTTCGAACGTTGTCAAGACCCATCAAGAACAGTTCAAACGGGATAAAACGTTTATTTTGATCCAGCGACTACGGCACAATGTCATCAAGACTGGATTACGAGCAATCAGTACTAGTTACTCAAAGATTTCCTTGGATGATATTGGTAAAAAGTTAATGCTAAAAGGAACCGAAGCTGAGGACGTTGAATCAATTGTTGCAAAGGTAATTTTTTCATACTGTACTCATACACACTCACAATCATATGATTGAAAAATATTGATATTTCCCGTGCTAACGTGCATTATTGTTTTCACACAGGCTATCAGAGATGGTGTTATTGAAGCGTCTATAGATCATGAAAATCAGTTTGTGGCATCCAGGGAACGTACAGACGTTTACTGTACTCAAGAGCCTCAACTGGCCTTCCATCAGAGAATAGCCTTTTGCCTAAATATTCACAACCAGAGTGTTAAAGCTATGAGATATCCACCCAAGAGCTATAACAAAGATTTAGAGTCCGCAGAGGAACGTCGTGAACGTGAGCAGCAAGACTTAGAACTTGCAAAAGAAATGGCGGAAGATGATGATGATGGATTTATCTAAATGCAGGGAAGTACGTAATATCCTTTCCAACGTTTCCCTATCATGGTTTACCCTTCAGATTTACAGTTTATTCATCTAAATTATACCCAGTGAAATACGTTTGTAATGGTTTTCTCTATTTAATAAATAAAGTTTAACTAACTCAGTTGTGGAAATTAGGATCTTATTTTGTATTTTCGTTCTTTTCTGTGTATTAATTTAGTTTCCTTATCGTAACCTGATATAATTTGTAAATCATACTTGCCATTTACCTCCAGGGTAGTTTAGGAACGCATAGGACTCCTGATATGTATCCTTTCAGTACTTCTCAGCTATCGAAGCAATTTCTGTCGATTATGACAACATGAGTAACTATGCGGATAAGTGAATTCGAGAATGCTCCTTTGCAGGATTAGGTTCGATTATATTAATTAATATTGGTTTCTAGGAAAACAGTCATCCAAATAATCGTATTGATATTGAAGTATTTCCATGAGTTTATTTGCCTAGCAGTAAAAAGTTAACGGAATATGTACATGTACCTTGACTAAGATTTTTTTACCCCTCCGCCTCTTTCTAAACGGCCCATAGCCAAATAATCGTCTTGGAAAGGAAGCAAACAATTTGCCTGGTTAAGAAAAGCAAACACAATTTCTACTAAAAGATGATTCCATATGTGTTAATCAAATACTTGATTATGATCGCCAATTGGCCTCCGTAAACCTTAAGAAGTGGTAAATAGGCAAATAACAACGACTCCCGTTTTCCTCATTATTTATTTCCTATCCTTGATTGAATAATAGAATTGTGTTCCCATGCAACTCACCTAGTTACCAAATTGGAAAAGCTTTTACCGGTGAATCCACTATTCATAGGAAGCATGTAATAACTTTATTGTGTGTTTACATTATTTACATTGGCAACCAATTGTAGTAGCAACTTTACCTAATTGCTCTAATTGCCTCATTCATTCTTCAGTGAATAAGTTTTCCGCCTGAACTTAACAAGCTCAGCCATTTACACGAACTTTGCTCAGTACCTTTGTACACGGACAATATCCGCCAATAGAATGTTATTAAGTAATTGCGGGAATAATTCCTTTTCTTCAGCTAAACTTCTTCCTACCAAGCCTACCATTAAGGATTAGTTTAGCCTACTTTAAATAATTGACCAGCTCATCTTTTAACCTTGTCACTGTCCTCCAAATTAGTTGTTATAACGCACGTGTATCTTTAGGACTAAGTATATAATAATAATATGTAATCGGTGTAACTCTCGATATGACATGGGATTTTGATCATATAAATACTAAAAGCTTTAATCTTCTATGTATTATCGTATTATGTAACGGTGCACAATGAGATGTACCCATTGGTTTTTGTAACTTTTCAATTAAGGTGCTTTACAAAGTCGCCGCAAATATACTCCTTTGCTCCCCCTTAATGTTCCTGACTTCAGCTTTCGGTTGTTTTCCTTGGATTCACATGTATGTACATGGTATTTATTTTAATGATTATATATGCAAAGGATGAATAATTACATTTCCCCGCAAACATCGATTGCTCTCACACACGTACATATACACTGCTTTTCAAATACTGCACTAACATTTTTGCTTACACAACCTATATAAGGTATGCATAGTAAGTCTATATGTTGAGCTTACTTTTGTGAAAGCACCGTATAAGTCCCGAGAAAAAGACAACGTACGGAGTCTAGATAGCAATAAAACAAACTCACTCAGGAAAAAACTCATTCAGGAAAAGTAAAGTAAAAAAAATCCTTCATGCTGCATGCGGTTACAATACAAAATAAATTATTTCATTTACTTCGAGTAGATTTTTGACCACCCATGCGTGCAACTGAAGCATCCTTTAAAATTCTGTGATTTCATTAAACCTAAACATGGCAGGAGGATCTATCGAAATGGATAATTCCATCATGCGAATAGAGAAAATGCCAATTCGTATCTTAAGCTTGTGTGGGAAACCTCTCTTAATTTTTCAAACCCACATATTGCCTGCTTCCATCTCCTACACATACTTTCTCCAAGTAACTGCTCTCACTCCTACTGCGTACATACATTAAAATGATTTGAAAAAATCGCATGTCGACTCTCAACTCTCAGCACGAAACATCGCATTCAAACACGAGCACATACATAGTTAAAAATACCAATATATTGAGGCTGAAACTCTCTAGTACTTATACATTGTGTATATACTTATTGTTCGAATATTTCTTTAGAATTTTACCTTTAACCTTCCCGAGGTCTAATAAAATTGTATTATTATTTCCTTTGTAAACCAATTTCTTTTCACACTCTCAAAGTCTCTCAAAGAGCTAAAGTGTTTGTAAAGGATTTTGCTCATTATTTTAATATTGCCCCATACTATATATTGTGTACACACACATATATGATCTTATGAGAGAAATCACTTCAAAAGATACTTGTAGTTGTCACTCATAACAAGTTTTTTCAATATAACTTCCACCATTTGACGCTTTTTCCTCGTGCATTACTATCACAGCAAGCGCTCTTCTTTCCTTAAAACTTTATCCGGTTATGTTATTTATTGCTGAAAGGACGCTATTTTCATTTCGTGTTCAAGGTCACGTTTTGAAAAACATGGTCCTGCTTTTAATGCTGTACAGAGACACTCAACCTTGAATGTATACGTAAGTACGTACTCATCCATTTGACAGAAAAGGACTTTTTCCAGACAACAAAAAATTAACTGTTACTGTACATTCTAGAAAAATCAATAGTAGAGAAGAGAAACAGCGAGGCAAGAATGTAATTAAGGTTAAAATCTTCCTCGAAATGGGACACATCCTTTTTACAATAGATAAGTTTAATAAGTTAATTTCTTTTATGTGTCCATAAAAAAACCTTCTGATATTTCCCTGCCTATTTTATGGTCGAGTCTATTCCTTCAATTAAGAACATATACATAAGTGCCTAGGAAATTATTGTTATCGAATTCCCTGTGTACTATGTATATACAAAAACAATGCATGCGGAGTGATAGAAGAAGATAAAACTTATATTGCCCTTTTCGGAAAGTACTCATACAATAGTACTATGGTGTCCACTGCTCCATGACAACCTGTAATGGTCCACTGACAAGGGAAGGTCCCATGCTGTAACCCCTCAACCCCCCATTTTTTTTCAAAATATGTTAGTATACCTCCCTACTACTACTCTGAACCATACCTTCCCCGTGTATAACGCATTTCAAATTTTTTTAAAATTCGCGAAATTTCCAAATTTTACCCGAAATTCAAAACTCAAGATTTTAAATGGCGATCAACATGGGGATTTCGAAGTTTTACGAGTCCCCGTAAAATTCGTAAAAAACCACTTTTTTGGGGGTAAATTTTCAGTCCCATTTTTACAACGTCGTAGAGCACAGGAAACATTATATTCCCTATACTTACCCCTAATAACTGCGAAAGTCAACCTTAGTGTTCATTCCAAATATGTGTCACAATTAAAAATTACCACCACTGCTCGTAAAACTTCGAAATCCCCATGTTGAGCGCCATTTAAAATCTTGAGTTTTGAATTTCGGGTAAAATTTCGAAATTTCGCGAATTTTTAAAAAATTTGAAATGCGTTATACACGGGGAAGGTATGGTTCAGAGTAGTAGTAGGGAGGTATACTAACATATTTTGAAAAAAAAATGGGGGGTTACAGCATGGGATCTTCCCTTGTGAGAAATGACATAATAACTGGTAAATGCCCAGTCCATACTTTTCCAATTTTTCCACCATATTTACATGCTATCTCGGCTCCCTGTAGCAGCCGCTAATGAGACTTAACTCAAGAGCATAGAAAATAGTCAATATTGAATTGAGCAAGGTTACAATAAGTTCCTCTTGGATAAAATTGCATACACGGCCGTTGCTTTCAAAAGGAATTGTCACCTGGACACTTGACAATGTATGGACACGTATGTACGTAGTTTGTATCTCCTTATGTCCTTACATGGAGCACATTCTTTGCCCCTGTACAACACCTGTACAAAAGTTTAGTCATCATTGGCAAGTTCTCCAAGTATTGTCTCTTATTGTTATCGATAAGTAAGTAAAGAGAATGTCTTAGATATTATTTCATTGACTTTAGTGGAACCTTCAATCGATACAGTTGGTATTGTACTCTTGTTTTTAAATTCCAGATTTATAGTATCGGTGTTTGTATTGAGTACAATTATATTGGCTCGTCCTTCATTCCCTTGGAAATGTGAGGTATAGTGTGTTAGTAGAGTATGTATATGTGCATTTAGTTGCGAAAGGAGACAGAGAGGTGCTTGTGTGTTACATTCTTAATAACTATCCTGGCATATGAAACCAGAGGACTGCATATAGTGCCGGTGAAGTGGATTTGTATACATATGCAATGCATTGTGTGCTTTCACTCCTTTCTCCCATGTAGTTATTTCCCTTCACCTGGAAAAGTTTTCAGTTAGTTTTTGGTTCACGCCGGAACAAGTTCATTGGCAGGTGCAGGCTCGATGTTGTCTGGTGAAGCTGGAATATTTTGAGTACTTTTGAGAGAATTTTTATATATTACAAAAAAAATTCAAATAATAATAATTATTATTATTAGTATTTCAAAGAAAAGTTGCGTTAATTTTGGAAACCCTTAATAATAACAATCTTCATGATTAAAATAATATTTCTGTTCTCTGTTAATTAAATACAAAATAATACGATTGCATTGCATGGCATTACACTGAACTTAATACTCACAACACAACTCACCGCCATCCTTTCTGCTTTGCATTTTCGGGAGAATTTTGAAAAGTGATAAAGCTAACAAAAAGTCCAAGGTTTTTGGGGCTATAAGGAAGGGAGCAAGAGGGGATAAATATTCCAGATACTGCTTAGACTTGTATTCTGGAGAGAAACATCTCCGTAAGACTTAATGTACATATCCATGTACATTGAGGGCTAAATAAATTTTACTGGAGATCTGAAAGAGAGCCCGTGTCTGTCTGAAAGGACTGGAGCGTAGCCATCATGGATCCAAATAATTATCAAGATCCAGGCACTTACCAAGATCCAAATTTCATGAATCAGGATCCAAATCAAGATCCTAATACGATTGGGGTACAAGTAAATGGCCAGTCTGGATATCCGGCTGAAGAAATTGGCCAGCCCTTGCCTATGGAATATTATGGGACAAATATGGACCCATCAGGCTATGATTATCAGAACTACGGGCAACAAACCGATATGAACGAATTTGGTGGGGAGTATGACCCTCGTATGACCATGATGATGCCAGAAGATGATGGTCCTCAAGAGCTAAAACCATCACAGAAGAGTATTTCAAGTTTCTTTGGCAATGGAGAAGCCGTTGAGAAGCTAGAACAAACGTTGGGAGTGATAAAACCTGAAGCTATGCCTGAAGTCGATGAAATCTTTACTATCATTCGAAGGGAAGGATTGGCGATTTTAAAGGTACATTTATGTTCTCTTTCAAATGACATTAAATTAGAAATAGTTCAATATCAAGTTTCATAATCTTTTAGAATTTTTTTTCCTGGCCCATTTAATAGGTACGGCGAGTGCAGCTGACGGCGGAGCAAGCTTCTCAATTTTTCCAAGATATGTATGAAAACCCCGGCTTTTCCGAGGCTGTTGCTCATATGTACAGTGGTCCGGTCCTGGCCATGGTCTTGTCCGGTCCAAGTGCGATTCATCATTGGAATAAACTCGTGGGACCAGCAACATACAAGGAACGAATGGAGGATCCTAAATGTCTCCGTGCTAAATTTGGCGTTCCAGAAAGTGATATTAAAAATGGACTGCATGCATCTGCATCGGAAGCGGATGCCCTGAGAGAACTTCATTTCTTCTTTCCGGAATGTAAGTCGATAAGTCAAACATTTGGCTTGACATACCTCATAAAATGAGACATGTATACAATCCCATGCTTATTTGTAATACACATGACCTTGGTATATTTCAGTGGTTGTGGAACCCATCCTCGCTGACAGCTTAGCAGCTTACTATCTCAACGAAAATGTCCACCCAGTTTTGACCATCGGACTGTCAAAATTAGTTCGGGAACGTCCAGAGGATCCTGTCATGTGGTTGGCGGACTGGCTTCTAGCCAATAATCCCAATAAGCCTAAAGAGTATGGAAGAAATGGCTGCCAGTGATTGGGGAACGGGACAAAAATTAGCACGGCTTACGTTTTCAGAGTATTAAAACCTGATAAATTCACTCAATTCTATTTATCGAGCACGAGTCATTCATCTATATTCCTAATTGCTTTGAAATGACGGCAAAGATCTGGAGCACCAAAGTATTGAAAAGTACTTAGTAATTTCATATTTAAATATATTAGTCTCTTTTGTACGATGGCAATTGACAATGAAAGCTGCAAACATGTACCTGTAATATTGTACTAGTGAATCATGTTCCTGTTCAAATAATATGTCTAAATATCCAACCCATAGCTCGCAGTCATTTATCTAATAATCATTTATCATATAGTTAAATAATGAAAAGCACCGATGGCTTTTTTCCATCTGCCCATATATAACCAAGTTTAAAAAGAGGGGACAGGACAAGCGAGACTACCCACTTCTAGACTAGAAATTCTTTAGACGAATTCTAAAATACATTTTCAACAAGCATAGAACATTCATTTCACTTTTCCTTTTATAAAACCATGAAGCTTATACAGTATAGAATTTCCTATATCACATAAAAAAGACACAGCTACAATGATAATTTTTTGCGATTTGGAAGTGTTTATTTAATTATTGCATTTGACTTCTTATTCTTACACACTTTAGCGAACGAAGATGATGAAATACATTACATAATAATTATAACTAAATTAACCTAAGTAAGCAATGATTTCGAACAACTCAAAAAATATATCAGGGTCTCTTTAGAATTATTTTAAGCCCTATTTTTGCGTTTCACAAGTAACTTCTAGTATTATCCTTACATTATTAGAACAGTATATATGTACATGCAAAAACGAGAATGGTAAGGGATTAGCGTCTCACTCGAACTGGTTCGATTCCAGTAAAAACTTTGTGATTATTCTTTTTTTCATTTAATCTTAATAATGGGTCGTCTTTCGACGAGCGGCTCTGCTTTCTCGGGATGGTTCCATCGTATTGGCTGCGACAACAGCTTCAAAACCCTTGAAATAATTTTTAAAGACACATCAGTGACTTTCAGTGACAACTGACAACGTTCTGTGACAATTGAATATAGGTTCCAAGGAAGGACGAAAAAAATACAGGAATATATTTTGTGATTTATACCTGCACCAACTGAGAAACCAAAGAGCGTCTCTGTGGCCTGGGTCTCATCCTTTCAGTAACCTCCTCTTTAGATTTAATGCTATCATGCAATGTGGCGAGGCTGGCCACAGAAGCAGAGGAAATATTGTTGTTGAGATCTTTGGTGAAACTTGAAATGGACCTGGAGGGCTCCACCCGACATTCACTCGCTGCTAGCTCTAGTTTCAGGGTCGAAACTTTCTATAGAGGCAAAAACGATCTTAGTTTTTTTTAATATCCTCGTACAAAAATATAAAGAATTGCATATCAGTTGTTTGCGAATAAATTATTTTACCTTCTGTAACTCTTCTATTTGAGTAGCCTGATTTGCCAGTAGGTCTTCCTGGGTCTGCATTGTTTAAAATTTAGTTTCAATCTTAATTTGCTCAAATACACGTACATATTTTTTTTTATAAATTTTAACCTGTCTTCCGATTCTTTACCTTGATTGTTTTTTCCTGACCTCCACACTTCAAGTTGACTTTTTGTAGTTCCTGGGCCTGCTTCATAAATGACTGTCTATTCTTTTTAGTCTCTTCTTTGAGACGTCGCAGATCTTTTCGAAGGCTCTGCACAAAATAATAACAAAACCTTTTTTTAAAGAGATTTAGAGGAAATTTTATGAAATACTTGGCAACCATAACTCAGCTCCATATTTTTCTACGCCGTTATATGGGATTGCAATATATTATGAGTAAATCCACAGGGAATGTGTAAGCCCAAAACATCATAGTCTCCAATTTTTTTCATTTTCAGCAAAACTACCGTGTACCGGATGTAATAAACAACTGCGTTGGAATTTTTGTAATAATATTTTTTTTTATTTTATAAAAAGTAGGTAATTTTCTCACTATCCAATAGAACCTGGAGTTATTTTATTCCTGGGATCTCTGATCTCAA
>JAQFXU010005003.1:0-12407 GCA_034693705.1 Spatulosminthurus flaviceps | reverse complement strand
AAATAAGGGAGCAATTTGCAAAAATATCGAGAAAATGTTGGCCAAGTTCAGGGGAATTATCCAAAAAATGTCGGCCAACGTTTTGGAAAAATTCCCCAAAATTTCTCAGAAGTTTCCTAGAATTATATGGGAAAATGCGAAAGAAATTTTTCAAAATTTGTGGAAAATTTTAGCCAACATTTTTGGGGAAAATGTCTAGGATTTTGTCCCCAAGTAAATTGGGATATAAATCTAGGAAAATATCAGGACATTTTCCCCTTGTTTGGCAAATTTTCTCGGATATTTCTCAAAAAATTGAGAAGTAAGGCTAGAAAATCCGGCAAACCCAAAGTCCATTCTTTATCGTTACCAATGATACGCAAAAACAAAGCTAAATTTATTGCAAAAAACAACATCCTCAATAAAATCCACCTCAAGCTTCTCAAATTTCAAAAAAAATTCCAAAACTCCTTCCAAATTTTTGGACAAATACCAAAATCCTCTTACAATTAGAAAACTTCTTCTAAAAAACCCACCTTAAAAAATCCCCATTAAAAAAGTTGCCAACGAAAATTAACGACCCACTTCCCAATAAACTTTTCAAACCCCCATCTAATTTTCTACTAATACATATGATTATCACCCTACAACCTATCAAGTTTCAATCTATCTCTTCCATCTTGTCAAATCCCCATAAAAAATCCGCTTCAACCCTTGCCAACTCATGATAAAATCTCTCTCAAGCTTAAATAACACAAAAATCCCATCCACTATACAACTCTTATATACTCGCACCATTGAATTTCGTCATTGTCTCCCTAAATTTAATGATGTGATCACGAATTTATAGCTTGAAATAACACATGCATATGTATATACGTACTAATTACCAATACTGTGAAAGATCAAAGCCAAAAATTCTTTTTTGAAATTTACACCACCCAAAAATTTTCACACCCCAAAATAAATTTACACGTGAGGCCAGGAAAATTGCAAGAATTTCCGGGAAAAGAAACAACAAAATAACATTTTTGAGAAAATCCGTCTTTTTTCCCACGTACACAGAAAACATATGGTCCTGTATTTGATCACATCTGTGCTGCCCCAATGACAAAAAACCCTATCTAATTTCGAATCACACAAGCTTTTTTCTATTTACAATCCGGAATTTATTCCACGTGTATTTCTCCGTAAGCAAATACAAAAAAAAAGGTTTTCGTGTGTATAAAATGTACACGGGTAAATTTATTTCTCAAGTCCCTGAAGAAATCAGAGAGAAAAACAAGGACTGCCTTGTGTCTCTTTAGTAGATTTACTAGGATGGAGAGGATGAAGGAAAGGAAAAAAACTTGTAACATTTTAGCCCCACATGTAAATAACTAACAAGCTCATTAAATTCTTTTACACTGTGATAGAGCAGGACTGACTGTGTTGTAGGGATAAAAGAGAGAGGACAGATTTGCAAGGAACTTTGTTTGTTTGTGTGTGTAAAATAAAAATACGTAAGAAAAAGTTGCATTTAAAAAGAACCTATACCACACTCAACTATTATTTGTAGGGAAAAAGCGAGTCAAATGGAAGAATCAAGTGAAGACATTTTTATAAGCAGAGAAAGAGACAGTGGGATCTTTTGAACATTCAATGAATACGGAAAACATCTGTTGTAGTTTTTTTCCTCCTAATTTTCCCCTTGCTTAGTAACAAAAAATATGTATATGTTTGAGGTAAAGATAGGGAAAATGGTAAATGGGATGAAATACCGTGGAAATTTTTATGGGCGAAACTAAAGGGTTCAAGTTTAGTTGATTTTTTCAAAGGGCCTTGGAACTAACCTTAACTTTGGGATTTTCTATTTAGTCTTCGAGTCAGGTATTTGTATGTAAAGTCTGTAAAGGGTTTTTAAGTGGGCAAGGTTAGAAATTTTAAGGTTGGAAAATTTCGGGGTTTTAAATTTAGCTTTGTTTCCTTGAGACTTGTGAAATTGTTTTGTTCACATTTTTGTCACCTCCGTCAAAAATTTGTTCGAATTGAGGAAATTTTTTTCTAAACTGAAGAAATTTTTTTTCAAATTGACCCTACATTTTTACAAACTGAGCAAAAGTTTTTCCCAAATTGAGCAAACATTTTTTGGACAAATAATTGTTGAAATTGAGGAAATTTTTGTGGCTAAAATTTTGTTTAAATTGGACAAAATATCCTTGGCCAACCATTTGTTCAAATTGGGCTAAATTTCCTTGGACAAAATTTCCTTGACCAATCATTTATTCAAATTGGGAAAATTTCCTAGGAAAATGTTTTTCCAAACATTCCTCAAAAATACATTCAAATATTTTCCACATCAAATTTGAAAATATCCCTAAAAAATAGGCTTGGAAATTTTCCTCACAAATTTCCACACATAAAGTTTTAAAACTCATAGAAAAAAATGTACCAATTACATTTCCTTACCAATTTCCTCATTTTCCCCCACTTTTCCCATAGAAAAATTAATTTGAAAAAAGTTGAGACACTTTTTCATTCTGGGCTGTCTTTGCTAAGAAACCGGGAATTCAAAAAAGCTTACATAAAATATACGCATATAAATTTCCATATAGCACAGTTATATATACGTGCAGTACACACAAAAATTTAGAATTTAGTTATTAAAATAGTTATACAAAAAAATAGCCAATTTCCTCGCCAACCCGCTCAGACATTCTTCACGTTGTTCAAAAAAACTAAAAAATTAATAACTCATTTCTATTCTATAGAAAAACATATAGTCTATTAGCCCTTAGCAATATAAAATACCTCATAAATATAAAAATTATACTCACAACTATACATACTTACAAGCATCCAAAAATACATGACCGAAAATTCCCCCCAAAAAACCCTAAATTTGGGTCAAAAGAAAAAAAATCCTCAAAAAACTGTAACCCATCCTTCGGTAAAAAAAATTACAAGGTCAACGGACCTTTACCTTTAAGAACATCGATAAATTCTAAGAAATATGTACCTAAAAACGAATATGAATGGACTTGAAGCGAGCATGATATAAAATACGTATAGTCTAATTAATTAATTACTATATTAATATACGCATATTATTAATCATCTTCAAAAAAAATAATAGAAAACGCATCCGGAAAAATTAGCAATAAAAAGCAAATTTAAAAAAACCTCGAATGAAAAAATAAACGGGCGTATGAATTTTAGCTGTAAAAATATATTTACATTTTAGGACTATAAAATATTTCTGTGATGAAAATAAAAAATTGTTATGGGAGAGAAATGAGATTTTTCAATTTAAACAGAAATCAACCAAGAAATTTTGTTTACAAATAGTTTGCATAGTTTTAAAAAAATTACACTAATTTTTTCCTTGATATTTTCTCTCGCTTGAAAAATTTAAATCCCATGTTAGTTCTAGTACAAAATATTTAAAATTTTTCCTAATAATAATTTTCTAGAAATTTTCTTCCACCTCCTCATATTTTCCAAAAATAATATTAGGCATGAAATTTTATCCTCTCAATTTACAGTTTCCTTCACAATTTCTCACACACGTTGTTAAAAATATTCAATTGAAAAAAAGGTTGTTAAAAAATGGATCCACGTTTGTAAATAGTAATAAATAATAATAGTAATAATAATAATAAATGGAGCCATAAAATCCTATACAAAAATGTAACATAAAAATGATGAAATAATTATTATTAAAGAAAGTATAAGAAAATTTCAAAGAATAATTTTCTCTGGAGTTGAAATAAATTTTTCCTTCATTTACTGCAATAATAAAGAAAATCTTGGTGAAAAATTGGAAAAAATATCATCTTTTCATTAAATTTTCACACCCTTCATTACTTCTCATCATGAACACATGTAATTTTGAAATGATGAAAAGACCGAGAGAAAGTTCTTTCCCCCTTTGTTCTTCTCATTACAAGGAAATTTCCTGCTGGAGGCGGTAAAATAATTTCCCATAACAAGCAAATGGGAAACAATAATTGAGAAAAGTTTCCAGAATAATAATAATAATAATTACTTGAAGAAGAAAATTTCCCTGGGATTGTTGTTTCCAAAGAAATTTCTTAGAACTCGTACATGTGTTAATGTTACATAATACAAGGAGGAAATTCTCTTGCATTATTAAACACATCCCAGCTCACATCCAAGCTCGGCCGCCTCGCGTCCCTTTGGGGAGAAAGAAAATCCTTTAAAAGTGACAAAATCCAGGGAAAAGACAAATGAAATGTGACTTTGATATTTACATGGTTTTAAATGGAAAAGATGTAATTAAAGGAACTTCCCCTTTGCTCTTCATCAAATATGCACTATAATTATTTCCCAATTTCCTCTTTCTCTCTTTCTACGCTTAAATTCAAAGAATTTCCCTCCTCAATTTCTAAGAATTTCAAACCATGACACATGAGAAAAAAATCTTTCCCCCAGGCAAAAATGTTATGGTTAAAATAATTTTTACATAAAAGGGAAAAAATGCATTGAAAAAAAAACGTTTCCTTTTAACACTTTTTCTCTAAATTTTCCCTCCTTCCTTGGAATTTCCACATGTTTGAAAAACTTACCATTAAAAAGCATGAAAAATGACAACAATCGTTTCATTGCAGCACTTTTCCCCTTAATTTTCGCCCCTTCCTTGGAAATTCCACATTTTTTCAAACATTACCATAAAAAAGCATGAAAAATGACAAAAATTGTTTCATGGTAGCACTTTTTCCCTCCTTCCTTGGCATTTCCAAATTTTTTCCAATCTTACCATTAAAAAGCATGAAAAATGACAAAAAGTTTCATTGTAGCCCTGTTCCCCTTAACTTCCCCCCTTCCTTGGCATTTCCACATTTTTGAAAAACTTACCATAAAAAAGCATGTGTTTTACAGGTAAAGTGTAGGCGTAGCTTGGGAATGCATAAAACTATTTTGTTTGTTCCCTTTATATGAAGTTTCATAGGAATGTACGTAACAGAGGAGGATTTATCCATCCTTACAAACGCATTTCTACAATGCCATTCCATTGCTTTATGCAATAGGGCTAATCATGTCGGACGTCATAGAAGAAGAAGAAGCTTGATAAAAAGTGCAACAACATTTCCTATGAGATCATCTTACAGAAATGTCGTCAATGCTTCCTCCTATATTATTCTACTACATGTGTCGGGGACATGAAAAAGGACTCGACAATCATTTGAGAAAATCTTCTATTGTAATTCCAAGCAGCCAACAACACAACAACACCCACTCCCTAATAAATTATATCCCTCAATCAAAAGCTACATGTACTTTTCTCCCTTGCACGTTAAAAGTTAACATACATTTACTCCTCTCAATTTAATGTTATATTGTCCCCATAAAATTCCCCTTTTTTCAACTTCACAAAACTTTTTTCATCTCTTTAAAAAAAATTTTTTAAATTATCATAGAAAAATCCCATACAAAATTCAGTATTACAAAAGTTCCTGCGAAAAAGTCCTTTTGCTTCTTAACCCTTTCCTCGGAAAAAGAGGAGGAATTTATCGTTGGATCTCCCTATAGAATTTACATATACAATAATTATTATTATACGTGCAGTGGAAGAAATTAATGATGATATTTCCCAGTGACGCATGTCAAGTCTAATAATAATAATAATAATAATTACACATATAAAATAAATGTAACTTAATGAGCGGAAAGGCACACGTGCATAAAGTCGTCTAATATTTCATAGCTGGGATTTTCTCCTCCCAAATTCCCCCCTCCATTAGAATACACTCCAGCTGACATTTGTCAATTTATTAAGATTTCCCAAACTTGTGCTTTAAGTAGGTCTCCCTCATAAATAAAAATTGACTCTCTCATTATGAATTTTCCCTATAGGCCAGAACATACACAAGTAAATAATAATAACTTGAAAGGAGGGAATTTACTCTTTTATTCCTTCCTCCACTGACTAACTCTCTCCCAGCCTATAGCGCTCCATAAGAAAATATCTACTCTACTTGAATCAAAAGTTGTAATAAAAGGGGATTAGCACTTGGATCTCCTCGTATAATTCCAAGCTCATACCATGTACCCGCAGCTGTGGACTTTTAATGAAAAGTCAGGAAAGGTTGGGGAAATGGATCCTATTCTATTCCACTCTTCCCTCTGCATGTGCCTATATGTACATTTATGAGAAACAGAGTAGGAGGAGAGACAAGGGAGAAAGTTTCTCCATTAACTTCGACAGATTTGACTTTACTTATCAGACATAGACGGAGAGAGACATAGAGACAGAGTAAAGAGAGTAGAGGAGAGAGAGAGAGAGAAATGCACATCCTAGACTCCATCATTCCTATTTATTTCATGTTGTAGCATTTTCCACAACACACGCTCGTACACACACACACACAGTCCTCAACATCAAGAGTAATTCTATTCTGCGTCGTAAACTCAACAGCTCAGACTGCCTCTCTCCACAACATGCCAACATCCTCTACGTAGACATAGCCACATCTTCCTCCTATAGGAAAAATCCATGTATAAAAACATCTTTCCTTGCTTCCCTCATATACTTTCCCGGACAAATTCATTCCACAAGGCTCTCCATAGCTTCTGCCTTGTACACAGAGTTTTATAGGGAAAGTGCATAAAAAAGAGTCATTAAAAATGTACATAAAATCCTCCTTATAACTTACTCATACAAACACACTCTATACATACGCATATAAACACACTGTATTTACATACATATAAACACACTGTATGTACATATGTAAAACTACCCATACAAAATGTACACTCACACTTTTATCAAATCCCCCTACAATCCCATACACCCTCAAAAAATAAAAATCCTCATAAAAATTGTCTTCATCTTTTCATCTCACACTTTTGTCCTCTCCTCCAAAACAAGAGACGCACATGTTTTTCCCCATAAACAAAAAAATCCTCCTTATTATTCACACACGTGTGCATAAATGCTTCCCAGAAAACACAACTTTTTTCTACTCTGCAACAATAAAAGCAAATACAAATTCATAGGGAAATACACATGTCAAATCATTTGATATAAAAGTAGGTGGAAATCATTTGTTTAAACCTGGACCTTTTTCATGTAACCTTTGGAGAGCCTTTGGAACAAGATATGATCCTTTCAAGGAAAAACATCTCTCTCAAGAATTACATTTTCAAAGAAAAATCCCATGTCCCCATATATTTCACATACACATACATATACAAAATAGCCCTACCTAACAATATAAGATAGATCCAAGGCAATTTTCTCTCCTATGAGAGTTGGAACACTTGTAGCATTTCCAATACCATGTCCTTTATAACGCTCCCATATTGGTAGGCATAGGAAAAGGAAAAGCATAAAGAAACTCTTATACAAAAGTAGAATAAGAATTTATATAAAACGGAACAAGTGAAAGCAAGAGGAGGAGGAGGAGGAAGAGAGAGGAGGAAAAAAGATGCAGAAAGATGTGAGAGTTAAAAGGCGAGAGAGAGAGAGGAAGTTAAAAAACAAGAGAGGAATATGTGAAGAAAAGGCAACTCTCTTGAACATCCAAGTACTTTTATTTCTCTCTACTTTTATACCTACCCACCTTCCATCCCACTACGTACATATACGCAATTGCATGGGGACTCCCTGTAATAAGAAGAGAGAGAGAGAGAGCTCGAGTTGAGTAGTAAGTTTCGAGGTCTAAGGATTCGGATGTGAGCATTATAGTCAACTCTCTTTGCGGATGCGCCTTTCGCCTCCTTCCTTCTTTCCAGGATAGTTTTTTCCCCTTTTCGCGTTTCTCGCGTTTCTCGATACTCTCTCGCTCCTTTTTACTCTCTCTATCTCTCTCAAAGAAAAAATTTCTTTCTGTGAGTCAGGAAAGAGTTAATGGGTCACTCAGTTCCGTGTGTTCTACCATATATATTCCACTAAAGAGAGTACTACGTTCTGGCTTTTTTCATCCGTGTGTTATATATAAGTCTGATTCCTCATACATATAAGCAAACGTTATAGGAGAAGCCCAGGAAAAAATCCTAGTCTGAGTTGTTGGTGAGTGAGTGAGAGACGAGAAGGAGAGAAGAGGAACGTAAGGGAAAAACTGTTTTGTTTCCACAAACAAAAGTGCTCTTGACTTGTTCTACATAATATTCCTTCCCTCAGTCCTTTTTACTCTCACAGAGCTTATAGCTACCACCGAGACAGATCAAAGCTCTTTCTCAATTTTCATCAGTTCACTCTTATATTTCTCATATAGGAATAATAATCATAAGAAAGGAGGAGAGAAAAAGAAAGGAAGAAAATAGTGACATTTTTAACACTTTTTCCCCTTCTATTAAAAACTCCCCCCCCCTTCCATATAACCCTATAATATTATACTGTGTGATATCATAAAGAGGTGAAAAACTCATGTGAAATTGAATTTGAAAAAAAATTGAGAAATTTTGAAAGGGAGAAAGTGACAAAGGAGGGGATAATAAAAATAAGTGATAAAAATTTTTGAGAGAGAGAGAGGGAAAAAGCGTTGTGTGTGTTTACTTGGTGTGTTTTTTTCCGGTGGATGAATAATAAAAAAATTGGATAGTAAAGAAATAGAGCGAAGAGCTCAACTGATATGATGCATTTTGTTAATGCAAGTCAAATTGGACCGAGGAAATTTATAGGGACGTTGAGTAATCACAATAAAAATCCGGAGATCCGTTCACCGTTGAAGTCGAGGAAACCCCGGGTTCCTCCAACTGAAGGATGTTGTACGAAAGCGGTTGCCATGTTCCATATTGTGAGTAAAATAATTTGAGAATTTTTTGATGTTTTTTAAGGTTCTTTGATTTTATTTTGTTTTTTCTATTTATTTAACCTTGATGTAAATTGGTTGTGTCGGTCGAGTTCCATATGTGCAGGGAATGGATAATAAAAAAGTCTGCACTTACTCGAGATGAGGAGCAT
Organism: Spatulosminthurus flaviceps; assembly: GCA_034693705.1. Taxonomy (NCBI): domain Eukaryota; kingdom Metazoa; phylum Arthropoda; class Collembola; order Symphypleona; family Sminthuridae; genus Spatulosminthurus; species Spatulosminthurus flaviceps. Next base: position 3,517 of record JAQFXU010005003.1, on the reverse strand, counting down.
TTAGGAGGATGAGTTTGTAGATGATTATTATGACAGTGTGTGTGTGTGCTTGGAGAGAGAGAGAGGATATTTTAGATGTGTCAGCATGTGTGCTTTTCAGTGTTAGGAGGAAATTAGTATAGACAAGGGAGCGATGGATTCATCATTATGCTGGAGCTGCTACTGCTATGCTGAAGAAAGAAAATAGCTTTCCTTCCTATAGTTTTCTTGTAAAAACTTGTACAGATATTCTATCATTAGCCTTGGCTATCTTTCCTTTATCTTTCGTCCCTCCCAAAAAAAAATAGATGTGTTCTCTCATAATGAGTGCTTTTGTTCTCCCTCCTTCAACCAGACCTTGTACATTGTATTGAATTACACACACACATACACACACACATACGGACGATGCATGCACAGGGGAAAAAAATTCACAAGGAAAATACACATGACATGGGATTTTCTTTGGCTCATGGAATTCTTTTTAGAGACGCTCTGTCTATTATAAGGAGACGTGTGAAAACAAATGTTGAGGGATGGCGAAAAACCTTTGGTAGAGGAAAAATTTTAAGAGGGAAATACATATGGGATGAGAATTTTCCTGTATATAAACTGTCAAGTTGCTTTTTTTGAAAGAAAACAATAAATATTGGGTTTGTTGGGATTGAGGGGGGAATTCTTAAGGTTAAAAATTGTGGTTACATCAAAGTATATGGAAATTTTGAGGGAGGTAAATTATTGAGGAAAGAATGACTGGGAAAAATTGTTTGGCAAGTTTTTATTGTAAATTTTGCAAGAAGGTTAGGCAAATGGGGGGAATTTCGGTGACTAAATTTTAGGGTAACCGGCTGGAATTTGGGTTGAAAAAGTTTAGACAAATTGGGGGGATTTTTGTTGCAGAATATTTTAGACAAACCGGGCGGAATTTTTCTTGCAAACGTTTTGACAAATCGGGCTGAATTTTGGTTGAAAAAGTTTTTGCGAATCGGGCTGAATATTGGTTGCAAAATTTTAGGGGAAATCGGGCGGAACTTTTTAAACAAAATATTTACGATATCGGGCTGAATTTTTGTTGCACAATGTTTGGCAAACCGAACTGAATTTTGATTGCTAAATGTTTTCTCACATCAGGCGGAAATTACACTGTAAAACATTATCAGTTCAAAACTGCATTGGAAATTGCAATTCTTTTTAGTTACCTCGTTAAAATTCTTATCCTATCCATACAACTATTTTGACATTGCATCGAGGGAAATTCCAGTCACATCCCAAGAATTTTGGCTCCTTCCCCAAAATCCCTTATCGCATCTCCAGACATTTTAGATTGGGCCGACAAAATTCAAGTCACAGGAAGTAATAAGTTTTGATTAGACGAGCCAAGAAATATATCAGCCTTAGATCATCACAATATTTCCTTCCACTGCATCTTTTTTCCAATTTCTTTCACATAATCTTCAAAATCCCTCAAAATGTACTTCAGTTGCTTCCATTGCATCATTGGCAAATAAAATCCACCTGTAAATTCTCAACAAATTTTCTTCTATTTTCTCTCTCAACAGGTCCTCTACGTCAGCCTCATACTAACATTCTTCGTCCTCCTCCTTATAATCTCACTGAATAAGAAATCCGCCGAGGAAGAAATTAAAAATAATGTCGACAAATACGGCAAGTTCCTATGGAATCTTAACCAAGGTTAGTAACATTTTATTTCAAAATTTTCACTCCTTCTATCAATACATAAGGCTCAGTCAGCCTTCAATCAACCAAATCTTACCTAATCTCATCCTGTCTCCTAGTAAAAAAAAATCATCCCATAAAAAAGTTTTTATTTTTGGAAAATTTTTCATGCCCACTTTAACCTTGTCATTTGTCTCGATTTTCTCCATCAACATCCCCACACTACTCCAAAACATATGTTAAATTATGAGAGAAAAAATAAATCACCTTTTAACCTCCAAGCTCCATCCTTTTTTTTTTACATATGTGCTCCATTTTTCAACATAGGATTTCTACCCTGACAGCTGCATTATATTACCCTTCAATTCCTTTATAAATACCTTTTTTATACAACAAGCTATAATTTGTACAAGGTGTACCCTCAATGAGAAAAAACATGTTTCCTCTCCGATGATGCTATGATGATGACAAGTCTAATAAATTTGATATATTTATTCAATACAGCGGGCATCAAGGCTGTCATTATTCTATTTGCCTTCTGTCTTGCTGGATCAATACTTGGACTCCTCATGTCCATCCTTCTTCTCAAAGGAGAAAAGGAGGTAAGTGCTCTTCCTTCACTTCTCATTGAGTGACACATATGCCAAAATAATCATATTCCCATAAGCCCTACTCTTTATTCTCAGCCCACAACACTTTTTTCTCCCTTTCTTGTCTGAGTCAACATAAAGATGCTATTCGACACCATCACATTTATTATAGGGAAATATCCACACACACACACATATATGAAATATATAAGAAAAATATGCACTTTTCTCCCTCCTTGTTTGATGAGCTGTGTAAATCCATCTTGCCATTCCACCAAGAAGTGAGAGTAAATTGATGCCAAGTCATCCATTCTCCATGAATTACTTTTCCATTGGCTTGAACCTTTCATCCGCCAATTAATCATTGAGAGAGGGAATGAAAAAATTCTCGAAAAAAAAACATTTACCTTTACGTACGGAGCGCGTGCATAAAAAATTCGTTTATTTCCTATACAAAACTGTGTATAAAAAACCATGTATTTCCTATACCAAACTGTGTATGAAAAGTCCGTGTATTTCCTATACAAAGCTACGCACAAAAAATCCATGTATTTCCTATACCAAACTGTGTATAAAAAATCACTTTAAATGTATAAAACCTATTACATTTATAACCATGAGGAAAATTGCCACTCAAAATAAGTAAAAAGCCCGTTCACATTTGTATGGTAGAGGTATAAAAAAAACTAACCAAAAATAGGCTTGAAATTGGATATAAAAAAGAGGAAGGGACGTTTGATAAAACATGAGAGAGAGAGAGAGAGAGAGAGAGAGAAAACTCCAATCCTTTTTAGGCTACTCAACTCACTTCACATTTTATAAAGAGCTAGAGAGAGAGAGAAAAAGGCAGAGACAACACACAAAGTCATAGACACGTTCCGTGAAAGAGTTGCTTGGGAAAATACACTTTGCTCATCAAGGCTCAAGATTGGGTATGTATGTACATGTAATTTCTCTACTGCGTACTATGTAGGTACATTTAACATGTACGTGCATGGGTGAATGTGTGGAAGAGAGTCATCTCATGAAATAGTCAAGTACAAGGTGAAAGTCCATTTATTTGTTCTTTACTCTCTACCATTATGTAGTTTCCCTTATGTGAGGTCTATGTTTAAGTAAAGAGCACTTGAGTATATGGAAAATATATTATAGGGCAATATATGTAAAAGTGTAGAGAGAAAAAGCAGGTATGCTTCAATAAATGATGACTTCACACGAATCTCCCTCCCGGTACTCCATCATTCTCTTAAATGGTCAATCCTTACAAGTTT
>JAQFXU010005002.1:0-12412 GCA_034693705.1 Spatulosminthurus flaviceps | reverse complement strand
AGCTACAAAAAATGTAAACAATATTTGTAAAGTTTTGTGTATGAGTACGCTCGAAAGCACAATAAATATACATACATTTAAATATATTTTAATTTTAATTTTGACCTAATTTTCATCGAATTGTTCTGCCGTACTGATCTTCTTTTGTTGGATGCTGTGAGTACATGATCTCTTGCCTCTTGGTCACATCTCCCAATGGCTTCTTCCGAACACTGCATTAAAAATTATCGTTCGCAGGTCAGCTGCTGGGGTGGTGACTTGACGACCTCCGGATAGAATCCACCTCCGGATAATTTGACTGCTCTTACACAAGGATAGGTTCGTCAGTCGGGTTAATGTCATTCACCCTTTTCACAGCCGCCAATATTGTGAGTCAGGGTTACTCTCCTAAAACATCCAGGATGTCTGCATAGTGCACCATCCTGACTTCTGCATGGAAGATTTCTTACTGGGAAATATATTCACCGACATTTTCTTACATACAGCTCCACACCATCCACATGATAAATTTTACTACACCTACGTTCAAATTGTTTTCACCTTAACTTTTCTCGCACCAGTTTCGTTATCATTTCCTCCTCTTCTTATTTTCCAATTCCATTATGTGCTATGCCATATGCCTTTCTACACTCCAACATCTCCGTGTCACAAGCTCTTACGTATTACATTTTAAAAAGGCCGAGAATATATCATGATTCTGTAATTACAGCAAAAAATTTTCCCCATAATTTATTTCTTGTAAAAAGTGCTTAGTGTTGAAATTGCGTGTCAGCTCCTAATTGTAATCTTTCTGATAACAAATACCAAAGATACAGCGCAGTCGCATTCTGTTCCACCATTAATTACATTGACCCATTTTACTTTTAAGTACTTCATTTTTTCCGGCCTTACCACATATTGAAATTCTTGACCTAAGTTATGTGTTTTTGCCTAGTTGATAAAATTGTTGCTCCAGGGTTTATATTTCTGCAAAGCTCTGACCGATTTCTAGGCTATTGTGTATTTTTATTACAAGCACCATATTTCGAAGCGATCATTCAAATCATCGTTATCCTCACACATTTCACTGTCAAAAATAATTCTCTAAACATATTCGATTGGCACCAGCTACTGTTCATTACCGGGAAATAAAATTATTGCAGCTGAAGAAGTACACATAAGTAAATTAAAGTTAGCGGACGTATTAACATGTACACTTTGAATCATAATTTGAAATAATTTTGTTTTTATTTAAAAGTAATCAATTTTTCAAAGTTCAACAGGTGCGATCTATAAGATCTGGCAACAATTGTAATCGCTGTTTATAGATTCTTCTTATTAATCATTATTGAATATGTGGAAAATGTTTATTTGACTTATTTCAGATACTTTTAAACAGTCTTCCATTCCCGGAGACCCTGTAGATGATGATATTACATCAGCTGTTTTGGATTTTCGCGCAAAATTTATTGACTCAATAAGTAGAAACGTTTTATTTGAAGAAACCCTCGAGCTTATCATAGCTCGTCTTGAAAACATAAAAGATAAAATATACAATATTCGATACTTCCAGGTAGATGGTTTGATAATGTTTACTCCCGTCATTCTCGTTGCGAAAATTGTGCAAATGTTAGTAGAAAATAAAATCCTTGGTTTAGAAAATGAGTTATACAATATTGCACGTGCTGGATCAAGCGGTGATTATAACGAGCCCACTAAGTGGATTGAACCTTTTGACAAACTCATAGAATTTATATCCGAGCAAATATTCTTCAATAAATTCTTGCAAAAAGTTAGTCTAAGAATCGGTGACCGAGAAGTTCAAAGCAAAAAATCTGCCTACAACGTAAAAGATTTAAAAGACTGGGGGCAAGCTAGTAAACCTCAAGGCATTAAAATAACCAAGAATACTTTTAATGAGTTTTTAGATAAGTTGGAACAAAGTTTTAACTTAAAACCCGATAATACAAATTTTACAATCTTAAAAAATGGAAAGAATTGGCAATCAAGGATTGATCAAATGAATATAATGCTCAAAGAATTTTTAGACAACAACACACGTTGTGAGACGCTACGAAGTACTCTATGGTGCAGTAGTTCTTTCCTTTCATTTGAAGACATAGCGTATGAAGAAACTGAAAACATAACAAATATTTGCTTCGTCGCAACCAACGCAATTTATGTTTACAAAGATATTTCCGGTTGGAGTTTCAACAACAAGGCAAATGTGCATATGACCTTCGTATCCGAGCAGTTACATTCCTTCTCTTCCCAAATAAATATTTCAGGAAATTTTCAGGATAAAACATTTCCAGTTGCCGATCTAGACAAAGATGGTTTGGCTGGGTACCCAGGAATAAATGCTAAAAACTTTTTTGGGGTGTTTGATTTAATTGAAGGTGAATTGACAGTAATTGCTGACGGTGGAATGGGTGGCAATGGACAAAATGGTGGTAATGGTTTAAATTCTGAAGAATTGACTGAGGATTTGTTTGATCAAATTAATGGAAGCTTAAAATGGTCCAGGATAACCCCTTCTAGGTTGAAGCCTCCAGATTTACCCATGTGTCACCCTAATCTTAGCGGGTTTGTTGGTTTTGATGTTTTCCATGAGTTATATCGCCGAAAACACTCGCACACTTACCGATACATATATAATTCTTCGGGAAAGGAAGGGAAAAAGGGAGGGAAAGGTGGACTTGGGGGTTTAGCAGGGAAAATCACTTTTAGCAGTAAAACTGGTTCTTTAATTGCCATACAAACACCGGGTAACATCGGAAATCCAGGTAAAGGTGGAAGTGGAGGATGGAACCAGGGGAAATTTGGTGCGTTTGTATTTGATATGAATTATTTAAAACTTGATAAATGTTTCACCAAGTCTAGAGGAAATAAGAGTTATCTGCTGTACCCAAACTGCGAACATAATGAAGGTGATTGCCTTATTGAGATCCAGAATCAAGACATTAGTGAATACAACCAGGATTATCCTTTTATTCTTACTCATGGTTCAAGAAAATTTCATGAAAGCATGTTCACATTGAAGCAACCCGAGGGATGTTGTATGTGGGGAGGAGCTATGCGTAATTACGGTAATCACTTTATTAACGGACGATATCGGGCTAGGGAAGGACAAAGTGGCGAAAGTCCTGCTGAGCAATCAAAGCCAGATGAGCTTGAAAATTCAAATTCTGACCATTTGCTATGTGTTGCGTTATACAATCGAAACGTATTTCTACGCAATAGCTTCTTGAGAAGTAGATCGCGTAAATTTTTGGAGGAGTTTGATCAAAGAAAACTCTTGTATGATATTACCAACACAACACATATTTTTACCGAATATCTCGAATATCTAAAAGTATTCGATGTCATTAATCCTTTTCATATTTTTAACGCACTAGCTTTACTTACTAAAACAATTCACGGTGTGCTCTCCCCAAACGTATATATACATAGTGAGGAAGTAATCATGTATCTATTTCTGGCAATTAAAACAACAACTTTGTATCACCTAATTAAATTTAGTAGAATAGAAGCAATTGAGCCCGAGGAAAATTTATGGACTTTAAATTTTACGTATCATTCCTGGAGCAATATGGACATAACAAATGGGATCAGTTATGCACTGAACTTCATTGTCCAAAATTTGCAAGAAGAGGCAAAAATACAATGCAACGAAACAATTTATTTACTACAAATCTTTTCTCCTGGATTTGTTTCGGATGAACTTGGTGTTTATGTCAACGAAGTAAAATTCACAATCGACGTAATCAATAACCTTTTAGCTGATGAAATTGGAAACGATTTTGAACTTAATATTACAAGAAAATATTTGAAAGACTTGACCAGAAGTGGTACTATTTTTGACGCAATGGATTTCTACACAAAAGGGGTTTCATTTCTAAGTCTAGCAACCCAAATGATGTTTTATATAATTCAGAAAGGTGGATACGACGCATTTCCATTTGAAATTGTAGATTACACCTTCCAAAAGATAACGATATCGTTCCCGTCGAGTTTTCATATTTTAATTAACGAATATCTTAATGGAATTGACAAATGCAATAAGGAAACAATTTTAAGACTTCAGAATAAGCTTTTATTTTTATTAAATTTTACTGAAAAATGTTCTCAATGCTGGGCCACCCGTCTTGCAATTAGAAAAGGTTTACTGGATATTAAAAATCTGAAGTTGCTAACTAGTGACAATGCTGCGAAATTTCGGCAACATGAAATGTTTTACTTGGCTGATTACTTAGAATTGTATTTTACCGTTCATTTATTTGAAGTAGAATTGGCTAACAATCTCACCAACGCAGTCCAGTATGATTCTAGCTTAGGATCAGATATTACAAATGAGACTTTACTTTATACATTGGAAACACTGGACGGAGTTTCAAAAGTTGTGAACACCCCACTTATAATATCCCATCTTTATAACATTGATAAATACGTCAATGCACTGCTTAACTCTAAAGAAATTACCTATCCGAACTGGCCGTATATAACTCAAAATTATATCAGCATTCAAGCCAGCTTTGATTCTTTTTTAAAAGTGTTTCGTTTTAAAATAGCTAAGTTTTATGACTCCAAGGTTTTTCCTGAAAATGAGTTTAATATTGCAGACTTAAAGATTGAAGAAATTTTCAAACGATACCACGACAGTATTATTCAAGATTTTGCCGCGCTTCCGTCCTATATAATTGGCAAAGCAGGTGTCTTAAATTTAGTAGAAGAATCTATGCTCATTCTCAAACAAGCTTTTAAGCATATGGAAGTGTACCTGGCTGCTACAAGGTTGCACTACTTCAATGAGGTTCTAAACTCGGTATCCGTAAAAATAAACTCGAGTTTTACAGATGAAATGCTTGTGAAGGATGTCAAACAAACCATAGCCATTGAAACTATGAAATCCATTGAAAATTTGGCATTAAACGCGTATAATTACAGATTGTTTCCTTTTGCAAATATACTTCTTAACGATCGAATTAAGAGCATCACCCAATACGCCTACCCAGGAGGTAATATGACTGAAGCCACAAACATATTACTAGAAAACGTGGAAGCAATTAAAAACGCTAACTCGGACTACAAAAAAGGGAAAATTTCATCAAAAATTGAGTATGAGGATATTTACTTGAATACAAACGAGAGTTTCATATTTCGATGGACATGGCAGAGGCATTCCGATGCTATTCAAAAACTTCTGCTTGGGGTTCCAACGTTTTTTCGCGCAAGCCCCTTCGGCGCAAATTTTGAAGTTATTAAAATTAAAACTCTGAATATGATTTTCCAAGACACTGGAAAAAATACGGATTTCGATATGAAGCTAAAATATATACAAACCAATTTCAAATTTAGAATTGGTTTTTTTGGTTTCGAATCCTATAAGCTTGATGACAAATACTACCATTTTAAACACCAGTCAACATATTACGAACGTTGCTTTCAGGAACATTCCGATTTGCAACCAAGTTGTTACAACAATTTTTACATACGTGTTAGAGATGATCGATTTTTATTCTTTAGCGCCTATAGCTACCTCCACATTCAGTTAATAAATAATTTAGATGATAGCTACGAGATGTTACGAAATTTATCAGTTAACATAGTCTTGCAAGCAATTGGGCGTGGATGCAAACCAAATTTGAATATAAGCAAAACTTTAGAAAAAACACCAAGGAATTTATTTCCATCTGAATATTTGCTTCCTGCTCTTCCTTTAAAATAATTCGAATAAATATTATGAATGCCAAATAAAATGGTAGAATGCTGCATATAAAATTACGTAGAAGTTTATTAGAGCAACGTTTCGAAACTTCAGCTCTTCTTCAGGCTTTTCCATAGACTAAATTTTTATAATGGTAAGGATAAATATGACTCTCCCCCTACTACCTCACTTTCTAACTCCCTAATCCACCCACTCACATTTTCCTCCGTGCAATACTGCTAATAAATCTATAAGTGTATTCCCGCACTTCAACCTGAGCACATCTCTCTCATTGAAGCTCCCATGCATTGGCTTCTCCATACAGTTTCTCAAACTCACTCATAAGTGCAAACGTTGCACTTGTAAGGCTTATCCACCATGGGTCATCTTAAGGCTGTTCATCGGATCGGATTATCCGATCGGATTCGGGTAGGATAAAATTTTGAATTATCCTATCCGAATTGTAAGCCAGCGGATTGGATAAAGCAGGCCTATCCGTTAATTAAAATAGGATACGGTAGGATAAGATGACGAGCATTATCCGAGGCGGTCGGATAACAATATTAATATCCGGCGGATAACTTGTCACTACTGGAGCGATCCAATACTCCATTGTTGGAATGCAAACGATTTGAAAACGTCTAAGGAACTTCAGCAGAAAGAGAGGTGTGTAAATTTTTTTCACGTAGCGTAAGACGAGTGAATAGGATAGGAACTAATGAGGAATTACGCGCGGTGAGATATAACGAATGCTTTGGGGTAAAACGAATGGCCGTAAATGGGGTAAATCGAGAAACAGGGCAAATGGAATGCCGAGGTAAAACGAGCGCTGGGGCAAATGGAACGCCAAGAAAAAACGAACGCCCACTGTACGACCCTTTACACCTGTGTTTCAACATATCTATTGTTACATCATTAAATTGTGGGAGAACAACAAATTGTGATATTGAAATTATGTCGTCAAATTAGTTTTGCTTTCAAGTATGGCCCCTGTGAGTTGGTTTCAATTTATGTATTGTACATGCTTCTTCATGCTCCGTCCCTCTTCACTTCGAATTTTAGATATTCCCACCACCACTCTCAATTCAAGCATGAGACGGCAGTGGTTGCAAGTAATAAAGTAACATTTGTGTCTGTAAAGTTAACAGACGACGTAATAAAAGACGATCATTTCATCGCATGAGAAACCATCACTCATGTCAACTGCAGCGAAGGAGACACGTGTTCGCTGTACTCTACGCTCAAGTCTTTTTAATTGTAAAGTTTTTTTTCAACAATTTTTAGTGAAAAAATGGATGAAATAATATTGAATTTATATTTTACTCATGTCTGTCCTTTTCCTAATTAAATCGAATTTTTAATTACTATTATTTTATTTTTAATAATATTTCAAAATTCGTTTGCAGTTTGCAATCAACCGTTAGGGGGACATATCCTATCATGCTGCTGGGAGAATTTTTGATATATCCACCGCCACTTTCATCAGGCATGAGAAAGGAGTGGTAAACTCTCGTGCTGTTCAAGGGTAGCTTGGGTTTTTACTTCTGCACAGGACGAAATTGTGGAGAACCTTCTCAGCTTGCCTGAAAGGTGAGGCTTATTGTTTTTTAAATAAGGAGTGTGGTATTCATTTAGTATCATGCAAATTTATTTCTTCTTCTCGGATTGTGCTTCTCTAGTGTTACCCATTGATGTCTCTCATTTTCCTCATTTCCTCTCTATCAGTACCTAACTTTTCTCTTCCCCTCCACCTATTAACAAATATTTCCTACACAAATTAAGTAATTTCCCCCAGCCAATCCATAGTAAAAACTCTCTTGTTTCAGTATTTGGTAAATGTGATTGAGTACATCATTTGGTAAATGTGATTGAGTACATCATAACTTATTGGTTCTACGGATGTACGCGATTTATGCTTGAGCAGAAGGCGTACAAATTAGCCATAACTAACGCAATTCCACACCCATTATCTTGGGATGAGAACCGATATGCTGGTATACAGTGGGTCTATGGATTTTTGAAGCACAATTCTCAAGCCTCAGTAAAGACCGCTACGCAGCTCAATCAGGCGCAAATAAATGGATTCACGCGTGAAAATGTATGGAGGTTTTTCAATAATTTAGAGTCAGTCCTTGCCGTGTATCCACACCTATGACCAGATTCCATATTCAATATGGATGAAAGTGGAACATCGATTGTACCTGTAAGTCAATTATTATCTTAAATTATATAAAACTACATTATTTTTTCACCATCCATAGTAAATTTCATTAATTCTCCGTGCGGAGGAACGTTTTCTCGTCGTTTTTATAATCACCTCAAACTACATGATTTATGTGATACCATTAACAAAGTAATATTTCTTCTGCAGACTAAGGCTCCCCAAGTGATTGCGAGAAGAGGAATTCACCGCGTCCACAGGACCACTCACGGTGAGCGAGGGAGACTAGTCACGGTGATAAGCAATTTTAACGCATCAGGATCTCGGTTCATTGCTCCTATGTTTGTTTTTTTTCTAAAAACAAAATAGTCACAGACCAACAACTTCTTTTAGGTCCAGTACGGTGTGTAGCCGAAGAGTCCAACAAAGGGTATAACACAGCAGTAGTGTTTCGATGATGGTTGACTCATTTTAAGCGCTATCTCTCTTCCCCCTTATTCATCTCACATGCTGCAACCATTGGATATCGGTTTTTTAGCCCACTCAATACGAAATATGAAAACGCCATGAATACGTGGACATTCGAAAATCCTTGAAAAACACCTGTTAAGGGTGACATTCCAAAAATTTTAAAAGCTTCTTTATGAGAGCTGTTGCTATCAAGAATTAGCCATTAATTCTTTTAACAAGTGTGGCATCTGGATACCCACTATTGGCGGACCAAACCGGCAGTGTTTACTGAAGAGGATAATAAAGAGGACTGAAACACTGCTGCGATATTTTTTCGATAGATGAAGCATTTCAAACACTATTCAACTCCTGAAAACCCAGTTGGTCTCATCCTCTTCAACCGCTCCAGCCACCTTACTGTGGAAGCTGTCGGAAATTGCATCCAGAATCATATAAGGATGATTTTCCTACCCCCACATTTATCGCACATGCTCTAACCGGTGGTTATTGGATTGGATGAAATTGTAAAACAATAATTTGCTCAATTTAGGATTTTTATTTTTCGAAGGTAATTTTCAAATCGATTTCGTAATATTTAAGTTGAGTGATTGCTATACAAGTTGCTTTTTTTCGGGGGTATCATTTTCGGTGATGGCAGTGACATTTTTTCCATTTTCGCTTTCTCCAATATATAAATAGGTTGGAGTTATCATTTCAACAAAAGGTTTTAGTAACTCTAAGGAGATGTTTTTTTCTTGCAAATAATAACGTAACTGATAATTATTCATTACAAGCAATTAGGCGATCCGCAGATGCGGATGGGAACGTTCTCAGTACAGTTTCTTTTCAAGCAAAAAAAAGTAATAATAATAAAATTATTATAACCTTTTGTCATTCTTGGCAACTTTGAGTAAAAAATATCCAATAGAATCAGAACGCTACTGTTTACGCTTTAAAACATGTAATGTACATATACAACGACAATTATCATCATCATCTAGACGATGAGGCTTTTAGTTAATAAGATTTCGAGAATCCGAGGGATAATTTACGTTCGCAAAATAATTTTTTTCACTGTTCTTTGCTGCTGCAAGAGGGAAACTCCGCTTTTACAATGAATTTCTCCACAAGAAAATGCATTCTTCAAGGCTTATAACCTTTCTGAGAGTTTCCTGGAACGAAAGACCTATTTAGTGGAAGGTCAAAGCATCTACAGAATATGAATGAAGGAATTAATTGTTCACATTGACATTTATTATGAATCATGCAGACATTTTACACTTTTGAGTTTCTCTACACTTTTTTCAGCTTATTGTAGATAATAGGTTACAATTCCAGATTTCATTTCAAGACAAGTTAGGAAGATTTGTTAATCTTCGTGAATCTTTCCTTCCTTTGGTTGTAAATTGAGTTCACATCAATCAGTTGGCTGTCATGCAAAATGCCAGTTTCTTAAAAATTCTGAGATTATTGGTGATAACCCGAAATGATGTAAAAAGAACACTTCAAGAGTGGGATGATTGAATAGGTTATAGATTCCTGTATCATTCATATTAATACCAACGTACTGGTAGTTGGCAAATGTAAATGTGATGAGTCTTCGCAAGTACGAAGCACCATTGCTCCAATGACTCATACCCAAGCAGCCGAATAGCTTCAAGCTTTTTAAATGTTTTGGAAAATTGTAATTTGAATCTAAACATATTCCATCTATTGTTGAATTTTCCAAAAGTGTGCATTCTTGAATAGCTGCAAGAATGTGGGGTAGGTGTCTGTTCACGCTGCATGAAAGTTTTAAATATCGAAGATACAGTTTTTCCTATGGTGTCAGAAATTGCTTGATGGGCTGTGATGGTTTCACAATGTAATTCTAAGAATGCCAGATTCGTTTGTGACAGCAGCAATGACTTTCCTGTAATCATGAGACGTTATTGAGCAAATAATTTAAAACTAGAAATGAAGCCATCCTCGATGCGGATGGGCATATCCTCTAATTGGAGATGAGATGAAATCTGGCGACAATGCGCACTAACTGTGAAGAATACATTAAGGTGTAGCCGGTTTTGACAAAATGATTCGATCAGTAAGAAAAAAAGACCATGCACATTATTTGTATTGAATGCATTTAGGCATTGCCAGTTTGGGTATTGTGGATTTCCCAAGTTCCGAGTGATGCGTTCTCCACATGTCTCTACTTTAATTTTGGTAACTGTTTAAAAATGAGGTGATGCGATATGTCCATTGCGCTGCTATTCTCTCATGCTCCGTCAATTAATGGTTATTACTTATTATTGTTTCAGTGTCTAATACATTACCAAGCAATACCCTAAAGTTATTTCAAAGTCATTTCCGATAACATTAAAAGTAAAATACAGAGCGGTATTGCAAAGTAATTAAAATTAAAGTCAGCAAAAGTAGACAAGACGTTCAAATCAAACTTGATCTGAATAGTTTTGTGCGTAGATTACGAATATGATCACAATTAGTCTGTATAATAAAAAGTAAAAAAGTAGGAAAAAATTATCGTGAAAATTGCAAAAAAATTGAACATTGTGATTTTTTGCCACGACAACATGCTTTAAGCTTGAGGAAACATGTAAAATTCCTCGTTTTCTATGCAATATCAATCAAACTGACAACTTTTAAGACGGATCCAAGAAACTTGATTTTGCGGTTTTTCGGGAAATTGCAAAATCAGTGAATTTTTTCCAAATTTTAAATATTTAAATGACCATATCTCCCGAACGCCTCATTGCAGGACAAAATGGATACCACCACACGATTCTTTACTAAATTCTACATTGGGCAGTAACACCTTGCTAGCAATACTGAAGATCATGTTGGATATAAAAAATATAAATGAAGGTTGTCCCCGATTTTTTCACTCAAATAGCCATAAAGTTTAAACTAATCAACAAAATGCAACCAAAATCAATAGGCTTCTCAAACTCAACTATTGTAAGATATTTCCAAAATTTTATTGCAATCAGCAAATTCGTTCGGAAGATATCGTGTGGACAAGGAATTAGGACAAAATCCAAATCAGAAAGGGTTTCCTTACTTCCGGACTTCCGGACTTCCTGAGTGACCCTAAAAATCTATGCTTCGCATAGATTTGTACTGCGAAGGGGGTATCGAAGCGGTGTGAAATATAAGAGAAATTTTCATTTGGTACATGTTTATACTATATGAGTAATATTTAGAAAACAACTAGAGTAGAAGTGCGAGATTCCTCGTTTACTTATCAATACTCAATTCCTAAATCACCTTTTACCGCGTTTAAAGAAACTTGGATTTTGGTTTTTCCGGAAATTCGAAAGTTTAATAAAGTTTTGCCAATTTTACATAATGGAATAATCAAATCTCCTAATCGGCTTGAGGTACAACTAATTGGTTTTTATAACGAGATTCCTTACATAATTCTACATCCGATTGATATCTCTTATTGCGAATCCGATCATTTGCGTTTGCAATTAAAAATAAATATGAAGGTTGTCCCCGATTTTTCGAAAATTTCACAAAAATGCTCATATTTTTTCTTGAATTTATTAAAAGCTTAAAATGGCTTATAAAATACGTATCAGAATCATTATTTTGTGTCGATTCTAAATCTGGCAACCAATTTGTTGTTCAAGAATCGTCAAATATTGAACGTCCTAAAAAATAGGCGAAACATTGTAATGTTATAATTTTTTTGCAACTTACCTGTTTTGAGTAAACACGTAAGCTCAACTTATTCTAGACCAATTTTGGGCGTAGAATACGAATATTTAAGCGATTATGTTGTAAAATGAAAGTTACAAAAGTTTGAAATAAATTGTCGAAAAAATTGCCAAAAATTGATACATACTATTTTTTTGCCGAGACAACAGACTACAAACTGGAGTAAATATGCAGGATTCCTCGTGTAATAATGAGTACTCATTTTTTAAACCACTTTTTACCCCTATTCAAGAAACTTGGTTTTGCTATTTTTCTGGAAATTTCAAAATCGAAGATTTTTTGGCAAATATTATCTAATAAAATGACAATAACTACTAAACTGCTTATCATACAACAAATTTGTCATCACCACCAGATTCGTCATCAAATTCTACATCCGAACATGGTCCTTT